>JALXFT010005017.1:0-42746 GCA_023376895.1 Aspiorhynchus laticeps
AAAAGTTGCCAATAAAATCCTGTAAAAATGTTGGTAATTGCTGTAAAATTGATTACAGTATAATACTGTAAAGCAATTTACAGTTAATTGATGTATATGAAATACAGTAATTTGTCGTTTTTTTTACAGTAAGGTTGATTTAAACTTGTATTTTATTTTACAGCAATATTTTGTAATTTCACTTAAGTACAGTATTTACCTGGCAATAAAGTTGCCAATAAAATCCTGTAAATATATTTTACAGCAATTTTTTGTAATTTCACTAAAGTACAGTATTTACCTGGCAATAAAGCTGGCAATAAAATCCTGTAAATACCCCCAAAATTCAAGAAGATGCTGTAATAGTTTAACATTTAAAAAGCTGAAAAGAATCATTTTAAATGTAAACTGTACTCTATTATTTACCATTATATTGATGTAAATGCATTCAAATAAACATTTAAAAAAACAAGCACAAAGTCAGAGCTGTTGTAGAAAAATATTTATTAAAATAATTACTGCAAGACAAGAATAAGAACAATTTTACTTTTAAGTACAAAAAATATTTTCAAAATCAGTCACAAAATGACAACAAATAACTTGTAGACTTAAAATGACTTAAAAGCAAGATTCTGGGTTCAATAAAAGACAGTTCATCCAAAAATGAAAATTCTGTCATCATTTTGTTTACTCACCCTCAATTTGTTACAAACCTGTATGAGTTTCTTTCTTCTGTTGAACACAAAATATGATATTTTAAAGAATTTTGGTAACCAGACAATTGAAAGTAAATGGCTACCCTCAACTGTTTGATTACCAACATTCTTCAAAATATCTTTTGTGTTCAGCAGAAGAAAGAAACTCATCCTCAATTTGTTCCAAACCTGTATGAGTAAACAAAATGATGACGGAATTTCCATTTTTGGGTAAACTGTCCCTTTAAGCTCAATCAACAGAATGGCATTATGGTTAACTCGCATCTGTTAAAACTCACATTTCTGCTTTTTTTCAATTATTTTTTGTATAAATGTTTGTGATAAACAACACAATACAACTTTAATGTAAAGTACTTTTTTACATTTTGTGTAAGTTGAACACTTTTTGGCAGGAGAACAAGATCTTACTGAACAAGATTATATAGAATTAAGTAAGTGTCATTTTATAGACATCTCCTCCTGTAGTTTTTTTTAATAATTATACATTTGACAACTTACATGCTTAACCACTCAAAGTCCATTAGCTTTCTGAGAAGAGTAGACACATGAGGATTGACTGTATTGTTCCTCTTCTCTGAGGCCTTTCCACTTTTTTTGACTGTCTTGGTACCAGTGGATGGGTTGATTCCAACAAAGCATCTGCACAAAAATCAGTCAGAAAAACACAAGCAGAAGCTTTAAGATCATGTGCAGACTAATGATAATTACTCATTAATCTGTCATTAATTAACTACTGACCTTCATTCATTTTCAGGAACACACATTAAGATGTTTTTGATGAAATCAGAGAGGTTTCTGAACCACACATAGACCACAACGTCATTACAACTTTCAAGGCCCAGAAAGGTAGTAAAAACATCATTAAAATAGTCCATGTAACTACAGTGAATCAACCTTAATGTTATGAAGTAATGAGAATATTTTTGTTCTAACGTAGAACCTGGAAGCGCTGCACTGTATTTACTACATTAACAGCGTCAGAGACTGACACAGAAGAGAAGAGATTGTTGAATAAAGTCGTTATTTTGGGGTTTTGTTGCAAGTATTATCGTGGCTTCATAACATTAAAGTTGATCCACTGTAGTCACATGGTCTATTTTAACAATGTCTTAACTGCCTTTCTGGACTTTGAAAGTTGCAATGATTTTGCTGCCTATGTGTGGTTCAGAAACCTCACGTATTTCATCAAAAATATCTTAATTTGTGTTCCGAAAATGAACGAAGGTCAGTAGTTAATTAATGACAAATTAAATTTTTGGGTGAACAAATCCTTTAACATATACACATTTATATTTAAGTAAACTGTTACCTTTGAACAAATTCAAGTGTGCAGGATGCCTCGTGCTGGTACACCAGATTAAAGTTGTAGTAAGTTGCAAACAAAGCAGCAAATCCAGCCATAAAATTGGAGTGTGGATTCATAACCACTTGACCCTCAATACTCAGCATCCACTGGGTTGCAGTGAGAATTTCACCTAAAAATAATAAATATAAGAAACAATTTATAAAAATGTATGCTAAAATACAACAGGCAAAATGTATTAAGTAATTTAAAGGTTTTGGAACGTACCTAAGACAATCAGTCTCGGAGAGTCTGGAAGTGTAGAACTTTTTTCCACATCAGCTGCTGTTGCTGACATCTACAAGAAAAAAAATAAAAGGAAAAAATTGTAAATGTAATTAAATGCAGTATATGAGAACAAAATATAACCCCACAACAAAATGTTATAATAGAAAAGCACTGTATATGACTTACATCGGTCTGAAGAAAGAGTGCTTCAGGTTTTTCTTTGAAGTGTGACAGAAGCAGAAGGACCACACATGGGATTAAGCAGGATGCTCCACTGTCATCATACTTCATAAGTATGCGTTGCATCTCATCTGTATTAGTCCCTGCTGGCATTTGTCTGAAGAACTGAAGTATCATCTTTCCCTTTTCTTCCATAGACTTCTCAAGTTTCTCTAGAATGGTTATGTTTGTAAGAGATTTAAAGTGGTTGTACAATTCTTTGGGCGTGAAAAGATAAGGCCAGTCATTTTTCAAATCAGCAATCGATGGTGGTGGGCAGGCATTGATGGCTTTCCGTTGTAGGTAGTATGTTGCCTTCATTAACTGACTGAGATGTCCTCTCTCTGCCCCAGCTGGCCCCTCAGTACTGTAGAGGTCTTTCATTTCTTTTTGTTTTTCTTGGAGACTCTCCTCAGATTCTTCTTGCGGACACTCAGGCCGCCATCTCACACAACCATACTGGTCTGCAGGTCCTGGGGCAATGTCTTCTCCTGATGAATTTGAGGTCTTTTTCTGCGTCCTGCGTCTTGACAACAAGCAGCCACGATTAACATGCTCCACTCTTGTTTTTAGTTGAGTCAAAAGAGATCCATAGCCAGTCCCTATTCTTGTGCCATCTACCAGGACATCAGCAAAGCTTTGTGAATACTATTTAACGATCTTTTTCGCGACAATCAAGCACTGTGATTTTGATGGATTTAACTCTGTCAGTCTCATCTCATCCACAACAATTCTTATCATTTCTCTGCGATCTTTAGCTGTGGGGCGTTTTCCCAGCGCAATGGCTGTTTTAATACCAGAAGGCATCCTATTCCAGGGAACTTCAAAGTTTTCAGGCCATACACCTAAGTCCACAGTTGTACTGGATCTGTCTGTGCTTGAGACACTTGGTGTGGAAGAGGAACTAGATGATGGAAAGTCCTTCATTGTGGTATCAAAGACTATTTGTGTGGATTCTAGAGGTGTTACTTTGACACAACTTGTTTGGTCTGAAAAAAAAAAAAAAAAAATGCCTGATACAACTCTGCATCCACACACAATTAACACTGAAGTAGTTACCAAAGATAAGAAGTATTCAAAAATTATTCTCTCATTTACCCTTATGTTGTCTCAAATGCAACTTAATGTCTTCTGCAGAACACATATTTTTTTGTAATTGTGATGTTTACATCCATACAATGCAAGTCAGTAGGATCCTTGCTTAAAGGGACAGTTCACTAAAAAAATGAAAATTCTGACATCATTTACTCACCCTCATGTTGTTCCAAACCTGTATGAGTTTCTCTCTTCTGTTGAACACAAAAGATGATATTTTGAATAATGTTGGTAACCAGACAGTTGGCGGTAGCCATTTACTTACATAGTATTTGTTTTCCTATTATGGAAGTCAATGGCTACTGTCAACTATCTGGTTACCAACATTATTCAAAATATCATCTTTTGTGTTCAACAGAAGAGAGAAACTCATTTCATGAGTGTGAGTAAATGATGTCAGAATTTTCATTATTGGGTGAACAATCCCTTTAAGGTCCTAAACTCTCAGGCTCCAAAAAGGAGGTAATGGCAGCATGAAGATAATTCATAATCCAACATAATCAAGGACGTGTAATCATACTTCAAATCATAATCATGCCAATGAGACCATTTAGGTCAAGATTTATACTGAATAAAAGTTGCATTTTACTCAAAAATTATAATATTAGATCAGAAAACGTTAATTATACCCCCTCATATCTTTATGACGCCTTTAAGTCCTTTATGGAACTTGGAAGTGTTGGATGACATTGACATACATTGTATGAACAAAGTCACACATCTCCATCAATTTATTTGTTAATGTTTCACAAAAAAAGCAAAAGTTGTAAGAGTTTGAGTCAGTATACAGGTGAGAAAATTATAAATTGTCAGTGAAGTCTTCTTTTTACTCTTTTATGTCAAGTAATACAGTAATGATGAGGAAGATGATCATGACATACCTTCTACATTCCAAGCATTGAGGAGGCGGCGACACTGTATTGGCGTGATGTGATCAGGCAGATCCTCCTCTTTAACTAACTGCAGGTCAGATTTGGACTCAACTCCTATGCTTGCCAACTTGTTCAGGAGAGACAGTAGTTTCTCCTCTTGCAGCCCAGGTAGGACTGCCAACACAGCATCTCGTACATCCTCCCCTAATGCGGACATGTTTCTACAAATCTGGGAGAGAGTGATGAAAAATAATCACTGGTATGTCATTCATCTTGTACTGCGCCAATGGATAATAATCAAGGAGATTCTCTTGCTTTACACACATGTAGTTTGAATCTTGAACTGTCTCTGTTAGAAAATGGATACCCAAATCAACAAGCTCCACAGCCTGCTGCCTCCTCACAACAAAGTAGACGGAATCATTACAATGAATTAAAATCAGTTTAATCTCACCCATGTGTAGACCTTCTTCGTCTTGTTTTAGTGCAACATACATGTTTTTTTTGTACTTGGTGCCTTTGTAGATGACTTCATTTGCAGCTACAGTGGAGTCATGAGTGAAATGAAATGCTAAAGTTGCTGCCTTAATGCTCTCATTGTAGTCACCAGCATAAAATTCATCTCCTCTTCCCACCTGAACTACAGGTGGAAAAAGAGTCCCAGCACTAAAGTATGCTTGTAAGAGCTGATGTCTCTCTGCTAAAGTAGCACACAGGTTTTTAAAGTTGTGCAATTTTCTTGCACACTGTTTGAAGTAAGTGTGCTTACTTTCAAATCTCAGAGTCCAAAGACGGATCAGAGGTCCAAATTGGATTATAAGCTCTGGATAGTGACAAAGATAGTGGTGTTTTGGTTTAAGGTTAAACTCTGGAAATAACTCCACTCTAGACTGGATGTATTCTTCGATGAGGACACCCAAATAAGCAACCTGGTCAGGAGTAATAACTGGTGAACACACATGCACAACTATTTCTCTTAGGAGCAAAATCAACTTCCACACACTATTTTCGGTTGTTTTTTTTATCCTGTCTCCAATCAACAAAGGGAGGACTCTCAACAGACACCAATTTTGCACTGCATGCCCACTTAACTTCTCACTATTTGGACAAAACTCTGGAGGTTTGTCATCTGCTTCATTTCCAAGGTAAGTAAACTGACTTATCCTTCTATTCAGTTCTTCATATGTGAAATGCTTCTCTTTGTTTACCAGGTAGTTGATGCATAATGCCAAGTCACAGGAAACAACACCCTCAAAAAGGTCATGACCTAGACAAGGTGGGAGACCAGGCTGGCAGATATGAAAGTAAAGCAGCTGGTTGAATACGGAGTCAAATTTTATTCCACACACAGATTCTCTGTTGCTTTCTCTTAGGTCTTCAATGTGCTGCTGATATGACAGCTTTGTTCTTTTTGAACCAGCAGACCATGGACTACACTCAAATGTCTGTCTGTCTATGTCACAAAATCTACAAAAAAAAGTACTCCTGCTAAAGTTCTCCTGGAAGCCACCAATACTGTGTGACCCCAGATTGTCTCCTGCTATTGCACACAGAGTCCCTTTAATTACTTTACCATCCTTCAGTGCAATGCCACACTCCTCTAGGTCTTTTAGGTCTTTAATCAATTGATTAAAAACAACATCCTGTCCAAAATTCTTAAAATCTTGTTCCCTGCAGAGAAGAACAAGCTGCATCTGATCAACATTGGACCTGTTGTATGGTAAAATGTCACCAAGTGTCAAATATACTGCCAAAATCTTGTGTTTTTTTCGACCTGATCCTAAAGGATTTACAACCTCGAAAGCATCTTGATAGAGAATAAAGGCCATAGATGATTTGTCTGTTTTAAATGAGGCATTATTGGCAATATTATGTCCATCCCAAATGTCCTCAAACACATCTTTGTTCGGCAGTCGAGAATGAGATAGTTCATATTGCTTTTTGAAATCCTCTGATTCAAAAAGGGAATTAAGAGTTTCCTTTATAGGCACGTACTGGGCAAAGCATTCTTTCCCAGAGTCATTGGTACCTAAATACAAAGGCATTGGCTCCACGTAATTGAAGGAATTTTTAAAGACTGTCTTGCGACATTGATCTGTACGCAACATAAAATTGCCTGCCTTAAGTAAGTCATTCTTTTTGAGGTCTTCAATAACATTACTTATTGCGTCACTAGACACCCCAAGTTCTGACAATTTGTCCTTAAGATTTGAGTAGACGCTTGCCTGGGCCAGATCATGAATTCCTTGGACTTCCTCAATGATGGTCTGAATTACAGATGAAGGTAAAAGAAGCTTTGCTTGCAGTTTCAAATAAAACAAAGTCAAATTCTTCAGAAAAAAATCTTCATCTACACTTTCAAAGACCTCACATGGCTCAGGCCCCTCACTCTCATCTTGAGATGTACAGGGCTGACACACATGTTGTGGTGGGTTTGCAAAAACTGCTTCATTTAGAAGCTCAGGTGGACTGTTTTTGTGTGTTCTTGAGATATGAGATGCAAATGTGGATTTTACACTAAATGTCCTCTCACAACTCTTAAAGGGGCATTTTATTTCCCTGCCCTCATCAATATGGCCTTTTAAATGCCTAATTAAGTCATTCAGAGTTGTACATGTGAAATGACAATATCCAATCTGGCAAATCAGTGTTGTGTCTATTTGGTCAAATCTGGCACCTTTACGAGACTTCTGATAACCTTTATGGTCTCTATATAGATGAGACCTAAAAGCTGCAAATTTTGTAAATGCACGGGAACAGTCAGGTACACCACAGGTAAAACAGCAGTTTGGAACATTACTGTGACCTTTCATATGCTTAGTAAAACCTACAATGGTATTGCTTTCATGTTGACACAATTTACAGTGATACATTTCTCATTTAGATTTATAGGTTCAAGTTATATTAAGTTATATATATCAAGTTATATTAAAACGATAACTATGGGAACTTTGAACAGAAAATAAAATGAACTTTCAAATCTTTTGCCAGTCTAACTGCACGTGCGTATTTACTGTATAGTTTTGTCTAAACAGCACTTCAGTAATAGTCGTCTTCCAAACTGCAAATGCTCTACAAAATACTCTCGAGAGAGCAAAGGCGAATAGGCATATTTCTATATCATTGTTCGCAGCAAATTGATTAATATGAATCGCTTAAACAGCATTAAGTAATACATTAGATTGTAATATTTATGGACGTAAATTTAAGTTAACTTTGCGTTAAATTTAGTTATGACGCAGGCCTTTGTTAAACACTGTTTAAATGCTAAATAAAAAATCAAAACTGGTGAAATAAATGAGAAAATAGCAACATCCAACGATGTTAATATCATTAATAGCCTATTCTAATGTTCTTCGTCAAGCTAACTGCACGTGCGTTTTGTCTCACCAACACTTCAGTGGATTTGTCTTGTCTGCCAAACTGCAAATGCTCTAAAAATATTCTCTTGAGAGCAAATGCGAATAAAAGTGCAACAAACTGCAGCATTCGTACATAACATTTACGAGGTTTTACCTTGTAAGTTCAGCTTCACCAATGTTATGGCGCGCCCCGTCGCGAATCTGTGCCTCGTCTGAAACAAGAAATCTAAAATTAAAGACACATTCATTTACTAAATAAACGTAACGTTTCGGGGGAAAAAATAGGAAAATCAAACAGTTTTACATCCCACTAAATGTCCCGATAACACACAGTTGTTAACAAGTCGATGAAATTAAATGCATCTCGCTTATGTTATGAATTCTGTTCAAAATATGAATCGCTTAAACAGCAAAGTAATACATTAGATTGTAATATTTATGGACGTAAATTTAAGTCAACTTTGCGTTAAATTTAGTTATGACGCAGGCCTTTGTTAAACACTGGTTTTACATGCTCTCAATAAGAAATCAAAACTGGTGAAATAAATGAGAAAGTAGCAGCATCCAACGACGTTAATATCATTAATAGCCTATTCTAACGTTAATGTTTTTCGTCAAGAAAGCTAACGTTAATTGCACGTGCGTAGTTTTGTCTCACCAACACTTCAGTGGATTTGTCTTGTCTGCCAAACTGCAAATGCTCCAAAAATACTCTCTTGAGAGCAAATGCGAATAAAACTATAACAAACTGCAGCATTCGTCCATAACATTTACGAGGTTTTACCTTGTAAGTTCAGCTTCACCACTGTTATGGCGCGCCCCGTCGCGAATCTGCCTCGCCTGAAACAAGAAATTTAAAATTAAAGACACATTCCTTTACTAAATAAACGTAACGTTAACGTTTCGGGGAATTTTTTTTTTTGGAATCAAACACTTTTACAAACCACTAAATGTCCTGATAACACGCAGTTGTTAACAAGTCGATCAAATTAATTGCATCTGACATGCTTATGTTATGAATTCTGTTCAAAATATGAATCGCTTAAACAGCATTAAGTAATACATTAGATTGTAATATTTTTGGAGGTAAATGTAAGTTAACTTACCAAAAATTGAGTAAACAGTGCCTTTTATCTTCAACTCTTCTTGTCCACCAGTTTTCAAACCTGTATTCAGCCCGCGCAATCCCATAATGCAACATCACAGTAAATTGTTGTAAAACCGTATGAACTACAGTGAAAACACCTCTTACCTGTAAATCAATTTACAGTTGACAGGGAAATATACTGTTAACAACTGTAATACTCTTTTTGACCCATAATGCATTGCGAATTACAGTAATAACTTGTAAAATGATAAAACAATAAATTTCTGTAGAATTTTACTGTAGAATCTACAGCAATTTGTTACAGTGTAGGTATAGGAGGATCTAGGGCAGACAAAAACACAACCTTTACGAAAATTAACGATGATTTTACTATAAATCCAAAGACAATATTACTATTGTTAAACCATGGTAACCACAAATAACCATGGTTTATGCTACACTAACAATAGTTTAACCATGGAATTTGAAGTAAAAAAAAAAAAATACAAATGGTAATCCATTTGCCAAAAGAAGAAACATGGTTACTGTACTTTTGCTATTATAAAATCATGGTTATTTTTTATAAGGGAAAAATATGACTCATGTTCAGTATTAGGATTTTTCTAGAAAGAGTCAGAGAGATGTATTCTGTGTATCGCTCGTGGTGTTTTCAGTCTGCTGCCTCAATATATATGAGTACATGAACACATAAACAATCTCTAGAACTGCTCTGAGTCACTTCATGAGCATTTTACAGTTTCTTTTGAGAAGACTATCATCATATATACAAACAGACACCAATGTTTAAAAATGTTTCAGGAGTTTAGTACAAAGAATAGGACACATGCTTATTAGATAACCGTATTTGGGTTGATGTATATGCTTTTATTTTTTACATTTTTTAATGAACTGTTATTTTTTCCAAAGCATCGTTAGATGCAGTGTTTTCTGTACTTATGCGAAGATTTGGTTTCAAAAACAGTATCAGTAAACTATTTCTTATGATTTTAAATCTGCATTGAACTTGATCAATCTCAAAGTAAAAGGCGGTACTAAAGTCTGATTTTGGTGGTTTTATCATCTTAATTCAAGTGATGAAGGATTTTTAAAGTCTGACAGTTATTAGTGTTGAAAACTAAGGTTAACCCTCCATGGTGTAAATGTTTGAAAATGATTAACAGTTGAAAACATTCATTAGAAATTTAGGAAAGTAATCAAAAAGTAATCAAAAGTAATCAGTTACATTACTTTTATAAAGTAATTGAAAAAGTTACACTACTATTACATTTTAAATAGGGTAACTTGTAATCTGTAACCTATTACATTTTCAAAGTAACCTTCCCAACACTGTTATATGCGAAACAATTAAACAACACGTATCTAACAAAATGGAACAGCAAACAATAACCGAAAACTTAACAGAACAGAACTAAATAGAACAAAACACAACAGAATTTACATTTCATCAACATAATTTTTGTTACAATTTTTCTTTGATTGTGGACAACTTCCAGATGAAGCGGAAGCTGGCACAGGAGCTCTTCTGGACTCCCTTCAAGTAGCTCGGGACGTGCTGTGTACTCACTGAAGTCCTCAGCGAGTAAGGCCACCTCACCATTGGCTTCGGACAAGCCAATGACTGTGATGTCCTCCACCGGTCCTTGCTCCAAAACCTTGGAAATTGCAAAAAAGGTAAAAAAAAAAAAAAATAGTGATTTTGCTTTTGATTTAATGCTTTTGCTTTATTTTGTTATTATAATAGTTATGTTTACACATTAATCTATGAAGAACTGTGCTATATTGTGAATATTGTCATGGCTGAAGATTGGTGCTAGGCACAATGCAGCCTTGGGCGTGTTATTGATTTTATGAAATAGTTACAACACGATAATTTAGGAGTAACAGTTTTTACATGCAACAATGTAACAATCAAACACAACTGAAAAATATTGCCAAATTCTTTTGGATTTCTTGAAACTCTTGGTGTCCTGCAGAATTTAACTACAACTTGCCTCAACACACCTGCCTGAAGTTTCTAATGTGCCTAGTAAGACCTTGATTAGCTGCTTCAGCTGTGTTTAATAAGGGTTGGAGCTAAACTTATGTTCGGGTTCGGAAATAAATGCGGTCGGGTCGGACTCGGGTTTAATTTTTTATCAGGTCTGTCTCAGGTCGAGTTTATCTTTTTTTTTAATATATTTATGCACGTTTGGTCTGGGTAAGAAGTGATTTGGGTCAATTTGGGTCGGATACGGATTTTAGGACCCAAGAAGTCCTCTAATGTGTGCACAAAAGAAGTGAGTGTGGGAGAGATAGTGTGTGTGTGTGTGTGTGTGTGTGTGTGTGTGTGTAAAGTAATAACAAGTACAGTGTAATTGCTTGTGAGGGCTTATAAATGAACCGAAACATGTTTTTATTCAAATATAGCGTTTTGCACATGTTGGGTAGGTTTAAGGAAGGGATGACCAAACTCGGTCCTGGAGGTCCGGTGTCCTGCAGACTTTAACTACAACTTGCCTAAGACCTTGATTAGCTGGTTCAGGTGTGTTTAGGGTTGGAGCTAAACTGTGCAGGACGCCGGCCCTCCAGGACCGAATTTGGACATCCCTGGTTTAGGGGTTGAGTTAGGTGTTAGAAAATATCATTAACCTGATATAAAAGTCAGTGGATGTCTATGAAATATATAGTAAAACAAAGATGTCTGTGGACATTTTGAATTGGCATTTACCAAACAGACAAAAACGTGTAGGAGAATTCATTGTACATCATACTGTTAACTTGATTAATGTGATCATCATGAAGCTAACAAAGCTAATTTGTCTTGTTTGTTTTTCCACAGCACACTGGACTCCTAACGGAATGAGTGAAAAAACCCCACTAATCTTATGTATTTATTTAAATGAAATAATTTTTAATGATTTTTATTCACAGCAAAAAGTGTATGTATGTATATATATATATTACTCCTGACGAGTTTGCACCCCTGTTGAAGCAGCACCTTAATCTAAAACCTTCAGCTGACACATAGATTAAGTTACATCCACGCAAATTACTGAACTCGCACTGTATGAGGTTACAGAATGTTGTCCGGTCCAGTTCCTTTCACATAGCAGTGTTGTTTCTCTTGTTAATCTGCACGTTAACATAAAGACACTCTTGTGCTGAGCTACTTTACTTTACTAGCGAAATAAGCGAATGCATTGATTGTGCATTCCGCTTACAGTATATCGGTTTAACACGTGGAACATACGACCTACAAAAACTGTGTGGGGGGAACCTACACTGAACCATTCACTATATAGGCAACTACAACCAGGGCGTCGCTGAAAATGAGTGTGTGAGTTTGTTTACAGAATGCTCTTGTCACTGCTGCAAACTCACATATAAATAATTATTCAAAAAATATAATTTCCCTGCAGCCAGTGGGCCCCTAATTAACTAATTTATTTATTATTATTTTAAAACGATCTGTGTTGGTTATGAAAAGTGAACAGCATCTCTAAGATAGGCTCATAAAATGCGCAATCATGTCTCCCGACATATTGCACATTTTATGAGCCTATATCTTAGTGATGCTGTTCACTTTTCATAACCAACATAGATCGTTTTAAAATAATAATAAATAAATTAGTAAATTGAGCACTTAAGTCAGTTTGGTTTTGTAGAAAGCCTTTCTGTAAAGTGAATTTCGTTTTGTATAAATTGTATCTTTTTTTAATTGTAATCAATATTTCATCAACCAATTATATAGGAAGATAATGAAGAACGTCGGGTGTGGAATGGATTGAATTGTAACAAACAAGCATACCAGTTTCCGCGGCCTTTGAGTAGCCTAAGGCGGAAAATACGTCCTTCTGTTTTTAGTTGGTCTAAATTAAGTAGATTAGACACAAATTTGCTTATATGGTTTTCCTACACCAGCGCTGTTTATATGCCTCATAACCGTGCAGCCCAGGTGTGTGTGTGTGTGTGTGTGTGTGTACTTGGTAAATGATTACAAGCTGTTTTTTTGTTTTATTGCACATTTAAGATTTCTGTCTTTCCACTTACAGCTGCAGTGATGAAATGGAGCAAGGACGAAGAACTGAAGAAATTATTAAAAAACATGCACCAGCAAGAAGCGGAGGAGGAGGACACACACAATAAACAATTCTACAATTTAAATTAATATAAATAAATAAGTTTTAATTGAATGCGACTTGTGTCTGTTTATTTGTCCTGTGGATGTCAAATATTGGTTGTTCAAAAGACATCATAAAAAGACGTCATAAAAACTTTCATTCTGGCTGCTGAATGGACGTCTTTTCAACGTCCGACAAAGACGTCAAAAAAAGACGTCATAACTTTCATTCTGGCTCCTCAGGGGACGTCATTTCAACGTCAGACAAAGACATCTTTTGGACGTACTTTTGCTGATTTTTTTCACTGAATCATTTATTCAATTGATTCGTTCGAACGGCTGATTCATTCCGGAATGAATCAAGTGACCGTCTTTATGAATGGGGAATCACTGACTCACTAGATTCATTTAAACACGCAGTTCATTCATTCACTGTGTTTGCTTTTAGAGATGCGCAGCGGCTGAGCTGTTACTTTATTTGGAACTATTTTCATTGATGATATAGAGTAAAATCATGCAGTACTTGTTTATTGATCTGTTGTATTAAACCAATATCACATTTGCAAACTCCCTTAATAATTATTAAAAGCTGTCACTCTCCTTATCGCGATCTGTGGGCGCACAGAAAATGAGAGTTCGCGAGTGAGTTATCAAGACTCAAAAGCACATGCAAATGTGATACATTCCATCAGAACCTGCGGGAATGAGTATAATTATTATTAATATCAGCAATCCCGCGCCGATATTCAAGTTCTGCTCTGTGTTCTCTGCTAATAACCCGACTGTGAATGATGCGAGCGGCGTTACTATGTTGTCAGTGAGAAGATGCAGCCGAGGCGGGGATGATTTTTGGTGTGCCGGCAGAACAACAACAGTGCGCTACATGATTCTTGTCCCCTCATTTTTTCCAATTGATGGAAATCTGTCGTAGCGACAGCAAACTGTAATCCCTGATAACTTTTAAAATGGAGTGAATATGGAGCAGTTTTTCCGTGAGTGGACCCAGAGCGGAGTGATTACAGAACACTTAGAGCGGAGAGAGGAACGTGCTTTCACTCCACTCCAGGCTTTGATCACATCCCCCTCAGCAGCCCGAATACACCTCGTCTTTCCTTAATTTAAGACCTATTCAAACTAGAATGAAGACGTTTATTACACTATTTGATAAATGTAAGCATATTTACGGCCTTAAAATTATGAAAAGTGAATTTGACCCTGCAATTGACGGAAATCCATCATAGACTCGCAGCAATTGACGGAAATCAGTCTTCCGGACGGAGAACTTTAATCCATGGTGCTGGTAGCAGCCTCATGCTATGGGGCTGTTTTTCAGCGGCAGGGACTGAGTGAAACGTCAGAGTAGAAGAAAAGCTCAATGCACCAAAATATTGAGATAGCCTTAATGAAAACCCAGTCCTGAGCACTCCGAACCTTAGACTGGGCAGAAGGTTTACCTTCCAACAGGACAACAGACCTACACACACAGCAAGAGTTGCTTATAGACAAGTCTGTGAATGTCCTTGAGTGGCCCAGCCAGAGCCTGAGCTTGAACCCAATCAAATATTTCTGGAGAAACCTGAAAATGTGCGTCTGCCCCCATCCAACCTGACAGAGCTTGAGAGGTGAAGAGGTGAGGAGAAGAATAGCAGATAATTGCCAAATGCTGATGAGCAAAGCTTGTCGCATCAAACAAAAAAAGACTTGAGGCTGTAAAGGTGCTTCAGCAAAATCAACCCTCTACATTGCGAGTAAATCACTCGCAAATGCGACTAATCTTCACTCTGGGTGACAAAATTATGTCTAATATTAGCCAATGGCTAATAAATTCTCAGATTTTACTCGCCAGTGTGCGAGTTGCAGGCTAAGTATATAAGTTTAGCACAGATATATTTTCACTCTCCGAATACACTGACTGAGTGCTTCAGAGTTTCACTCTCCGTCAAACGATCTGTGCTATTTTTCAGTTCATCTCAATGGATGGGCAGCGCACCTGTATTTGATGTACCGTTAACTCTAGTGTAACTGCGCACGACTCGCCGTCGCTTTGGTGAGAGCAGAGAGCAAGAGAGAGTCTTACATACATGCAGAATTGACGCGCTACATGTAAATGATATTCTTTGTTGTATTTTCCTGTCAAAATAACGGAGTTCCTTTGGATTTTTTCTGCTTTTAAGAACTGCCGGTTCTCTGGTAGTGGGCAGAACTAATGCGCAGACGGCAATCTCATTGGCTGGTGCTCACCTATTATTGTCCCTGTTTTGATTTCAGCAAATCAGATCGAGTGAACGCACACAACCTGATTAATATTCATGAATCCAGCAGCTCGTTAATGCATTTTATACTGTTCTTATTATCAGAATTCGTATTATTATTATTATTAAAAACACACACATTTGACCCTCTATCAATTGCATATTTATTCTGTAACTGCTAGCTTTTCTTGAAAAACTAACACTAGCTTTCTTTTTTCTATTCTATCTACTTGTTTCTTATAAAAAAAATATACTAGGTTTCTTTTTCTATATTCTATGTTTTCTTTAAAAAAAAAAACAACCTTTCTACGTGTACTGCGTTAGGCTAACCAAGACTTGTCATAGCACTTTCATGTTGTTGCTCTTTTGTTGGTTTTGATTGCTTCTATTGTCCTCATTTGTAAGTCGCTTTGGATAAAAGCGTCTGCTAAATAACTAAATGTAATGTAAATATTATTATTATTATTATTATCATCATCTTATCAGTATTATTGTTATTTTTCTCCCATTTCTTTACAGAAATACAGAATGACCAAAAAAACACCACCACCAGTCCTAAATTCAGTCAAATGTCAATGCATTTATACATGGTTACTAAGTTTTAATTCTAATTACTAAAGTTCTATCATTAAATAATACTTGGTTATAATATTGTCATATTATAATGCTTGGCTGACTGATGTTAAGAGTGTACTTTCAGATATTTAAAAAACTGTACCATTTTACAAACATATACAGTATATATACACATACATACATAGTACATACATGTATATATACATAGGCCTAGTATTATCAGTCTGGCGAGTAAACAAAAAAAAAATACTAGCCAATGGCGATTCAATTGCCAAGGTGTCCGTAGAGGGTTGTAAATATTTAGTTAAAGGTATGAATACTTATGCAATGTACTTATTTCAGTTTTTTTTTTTTATTAATTTACGAAGTTGTGACAATTCTGTTTTTGCTTTGCCAAAATGGTGTATGGAGTGTAGATTGATGTGGGGGAAAAAACCCAGCTTAACATAAGGCAACAACATAAAACGTGAAAAAAATTAAGGGGTATTAATATTTAATTAATATTATAATTATATACTCCCATGTCTTCATGGTTGTCCAAAGCCAGATGTAGTCTCAGCTGGTGTGGGTAGGCCTCGAGTGATTGTTGGGACCAGTGGTCAATACTACATCTTTGCTTCACGCCTTGGCTGCAGGATGTGCAAGAGGATCTAGTTTGCTGACAGTCCTCAGTGGACAGGGAAACTGCCAAAGCGGTTCACAAGCATTTTGCCAGCATTCCTAACTTACAAGAAGGCCATTTGCAAGTCTGTGCTTCATGAGCTGAGGTGTACTGGCAAGTCACCTTCAGACATGGCAAACCAGGTGAATGAGCTGATGCACCTTAAATATGAACAAGCTCACCTGGCATACCTTCACAGCATGCAGAACATCTGGGATGCTGAGGCTGGGGTTTATGGCAGATGACTCTTGGTCACCTTATGAGGAAGGATGACATGCCACAGTCTTTTGGAGCCTATGATGATGCAGATGGGTGGTGCGGAGTCTCTGTCTTTGCTCACTACCTGACTGACTGCCTCATTGATGAGTACCGGCGTCAAGAGCCGGCTATTTCTAAACTCTTGCAGGGCACATTTGGACAGGTCTTGCGGTCTGACCAGTCCAGGAAGGTGGCACGAAAAGTGATCTTGTCATCTGGCACCATGTCAAGCTATGCAGCTATGAATGAAAATTGGATGATTGTTTCCTGGGTGATGGTGTAGTCTGAGAGAGAGTAGTCCCTTGAACCCATGTACCAGGGGTTAGCAAAGAGGTACAATGATGCAGGGGTGGAGAAGGCCAATTACCACTGGGTAGACGGGTGAGAAATATCTGCATCTCCTTCCACTATCACTCATACATGATATGTGACTCTCAAAAAGTAATGAGGTAACACTTTATTATAAATTCACGCTATGAATCATTAGTTAAGCATTAGTAAATAGTCAGGCAGTTGATCCTTTATAAAGCATTGTCCCAAAATGAATAGGCATTAGTAAGCAGTTTATAAATACAGCTATGAATGCCTTTTTCTTGATTTATAAGCATATCTATTACCAAGGTGATTTAAAGGCTCAGTTATCTTCCAAACAGAAAAATTAAACAAACACAACACAGAGGGTAATCTGTAAACCGTAGGCAATCACAGCGTGCAGATATACAGCCATATCTCACATCATACAGAACACACTGCACACTTGAATTTATTTATTTTTTTCTATGACATTGCAGAGGTTTATTTTTCATTTTTTGTCAACTGTAGAGTTGTACAGTTTAATTTTTGCTTTTTTTCTGTGTTCTGTATCCCTCTGTGTTGTGTTTGTTTGATTTTTCTCTTTGGAAGATAACTGAGCCTTTAAATCCCCTTGGTAATAGATATGCTTATAAATCAAGAACAAGGCATTGATAGCTGTATTTATAAACTGTTTACTAATGCCTGTTAATGTTGGGACAATGCTTTATAAAAGGATGAACTGACTATTTACTAATGCTTAACTAATTCATAGCGTGCAGTTATATAGTGTTACTTATCAGCAAATTTTGTAATTCTAATCAGTTCCTCCTACTTGTTCAGGGATTGCTGCACGCCATTCAGAATCCTTGACCTTCATCACGGAGAGCACCTCGACTGGGATGCCTGGAGTACCACACCATCTATCATCACTGAGGCCACTGCTGGACCTCTGGAAAACACCTGTGCATCCTGTACACAATACAACCCCAACATTGTGGTCAAGTTGGATTTGTTTCACTGTATGAGGCGTTTTACACGGGAGTGCACTTCAGAGCATCATCCCCTCTACAGCACCTTTTGTCAGCTCCTCTCCACTGCTTTTTCTATCGTGGATCAGGAAGACTTGCAGAAGCTCAAGGATGCTTATCAGTTCTGTGGAATTCAGCCACCAAATCCTACAAAACAGCACACCAGAGAGCACTGTAGGACCAGAATTCCACAGCCAACAGAACTGGTTGACAGAGTGGAGAAAGTTCTTCGGCATTTCCACTTGACCACAGACCCAAACAACTTACCACTCTTCAAACCATCCATGCTGAAAACATGGCATATCCAGAGGGTGCACATTCTCCGTGGGGGCCTCAGTGACCCTGAGGTTACAGAGGGAATCATGTACAGGTATGGGGGAACTCTGCAGCTTAATCATGTCCCTGGTGAAGGCGCAAAAGTCCCCATATGGATTCCAGTCAGAGGGACCTCACAGCAGGAGGGGTATCATTTCCAGGTGTCAATCTAAAGCTGTGTTTCTGACTGGAAGAGAGTGAATAATGAGTCAGTGTGTTTGACAACAATCTTAGGTCTTGCTGCATTTGATTTCTGAACATTACGTGGAGTGCCACGACCTATCAGAGATGAAGAGAGGACTCAAACTCAGGAATCAATGGGTTTTATTAAATAATATACTTAAATAAAACAACCCAGAGGGGGAAAACTCAATCAAGAGAGACATGATGACAGATTAGCACAGGACAGAAGACACTGGGAGAATAAATAGAGAAGCAAACAAGGAGGGTAACGACAGGTGAATCATCTGAAGCAATAATCAGGTAACAAGAACAATAGACATGAGCACATGGCACAAACAAAACACAAACCATGTGCTCAAAGTACACGGGAGTGTCCTCTGGTGGCCAACGAGGGCACAACAGCTGATGACTGTGACATGACCAAATTGGACCGAAGCTCCCTGTTCAGATACACACAGCCAAATGTGCCTTTACCCAGAACTTGACCAACATTAAAATTGTCTATACGCCATGCTTTCTTGGTGAACAGACAAAACACAGAGACTGTCATAACCACTGATTGATATTGAGGGCACTGCAGCATTTAACAGAAAACATAAATCGGTTGTCAGATGCAATCGAAAGTACTCAACCCCCTTGACCTGCAAGACATTTTGCTGCAGAGAACAACACTTTGTGAAAACAAGTAAAAATCCATTGATTAAATCACTCAGGAGGGAGACCTGGGGAAAGAAAAGAGCAAAGTCTCATAAAGAGTTTCTTCTGCACACTTTTGAATGAGTTCCTGAAGTCACTTACAGCACCAGAAACTGACCTTTAAACCCCTTTAACAAATACGGATTCATTTTTTTTTTTACATTGAATGTAAGCATAAACAGCACAGCAATGCAAAAATATTAAAAAAGGGCTATATTCACGATGCATATTTCCTATAAGTTTAGACTTTCAACCTAGGATGTTTCTCAATTCCAGGAAAACCGAGCAGACTCGAGTTCTCATGAAGTCTGATGGACAGAATGAACTCAGAAGGACACAGAAGACATACAGTATTTACTAGTACTGAGATGTGCTGCGATCTTCCTGCTGTTCCACTGAAGCACATTTAAAGTGATGAGACAGCACCACGCCACCAATGCACAACAAACCTTACAACCTATTAGATATGCTCTTTCCTTATTTGATATTTTATATTACCACATAAATTAATAGTTACCATTTAAAGATTTTAAATATAATATCAATATTAAATATATTTCCATTTGTTGTGGCACATATTTAGTTTAGATTAATATTGCTAACCAAAATTAATAAATTAAAGTGTTCCCATCTGCTGTGTAAAGCTCCTAGTTCACCTCTAATTCTCCATAGCTCATGTTGTCTGTTTTATTTTTATTTTTTTTTATCGTCTACTATAAAGATATTTTTGCAGTGTTTCATCAGCAGAACAATCCAAAAACATCATAACAGCATAACCCACTGAAGAGAAAGCCTCACTTTTATTCCTGATGCAAATCAAAGATGGTGCTGCTGGGAATGAGTTATTATACCGGAGTTATTATACTGGAGAATACGTGACATAAATTACATCAATTTATGACAGAACTTTATGACAAATTTATGACAGAATCACACAGTATCAGCAAAGGCACAGAGAAGAGACAGAAGAAAGATGAAATCAAATAAATACACTATTATAATCATATATTCTTTTTTGACAATCGTTAGCAAAAGTAGCCTTCAGCATCCCTATTAGATTGTAATTGAAAGTTGTTTTTTTTGGACACTCGCTGGAGTACACAAGCTGAAATCTGATTTAAATGTCTTAAATTTTAAGGCAGGCCAAAAAACCTGGCCGCTGACTCCAAGGAGACCCGATCAAACCCCAGAAGAGAAAGTGTAAACGTGACCGGACCTGACACACACCACACACCCGCCTTGAGCCGACAGTGGAAACACAGCTGATGAGATGTGCTCCAGATGATTCTGTGCTGAACAAATGACGGTGTGTGTGTGTGTGTGTGTGTGTGTACCTCTGTGCTTCGGGGGGGCCCATCTGCCCCAACAGCCGAACATCAAACTCCATGGCAAGATCTCGGCTGTACATTTGGAGGACAGGGAGGGAATACTTGTAAAAGTATTTGAGCAGCTGTGGCCGTCCTCTGTTGGGCTTCTAGTACAGAGAGAGAAACTCTAGATTAGATCATGAGACAGAGAATAATAAGCCGGTGGCAGTGTTTGCCCTTCCTTAAGGACCAAAAGATTAACTATGGATTTTCTCAATTATCACAATGTCACTGACTGAACTTTGGATTTTTCAGAAGAAAGCTTGAATGAGATTTGTGTGAAATAACGAACAAACATGCACAAATGCGCCACAAGCATTCTACGCACTGATTCTCAATTCTACAGTGGTTTCCATCTTTCTAGAGCTTCCTCTGTCATCAGAAAACTTTTCAGTGCGTCTCTCACCTGTTCTCTAAAATCTCCTCTTCTTCTTAGCTCCTGAATCGCCACATGGGCCGCTGCCTCTTTGTCCGCTTTTTTGGTCTTCCCAGATCCCTCAGGGAAGACGACTTCTCCGTATTTAGCGCACATAGAGAATCTGACAGGAACAGCTCAAGCTTTCACACACTCCACCATATTTGACCCTTTCCACATTCGGCTGACATCGCTATTGTCAGTAAAAACTCTTGTTTGACTTCTTTTCATAAGAATCATTTTCTAATCATTTTGATGAATACTGAGTAACATATCATGAGAGGCTCAGCATTGCTGACATTCATCATTAAAAACCGCTCGACTGAAGGAGCCATTAGTGCATTCGCCCATTTTGTGAATATGCATGAGTGTAGAATATCAGAGACTAACTCAGACAAAATTTCAGATGCGATCAGAACATTGAAACCTGAGGAGCTAACATTCCAGAGAGAGACCAAGGAAACGTCATAAATCAGATTCCTAGCTCAGCCCGTCTGAAGCAAGCAAACTAACCAACTCATTCACAGAACGGCTTGCAACATTAAAACAAAAGAACACTTATTGATAATTCCAATTCATTAAGGAGACTGTCAAATTTGGGGCAAGTAATCAAGATTAATGGTCACCAGATGACCAGCACATGGGTTCCACGCTGGAAAACCACAGAAACAGACTTGCTTAGATGGACTACCCCCACACAAGACAAAGGACCACACGGGAATTCCTTTGTCACAGAGACTCTTCTCCATATGCTACAAAAATCATCTTAAAGGGACTTAGGAATTATTTCTCTGCATAGAAATAACCATATCATGTATGTAACCCACACAATTAGACTATCATGTTTCAATCAAATATTATGTATGTCTTTTTAATCATTATGGAATAGCTGAAGGATTAATATTCATGTTTGGTATGTGTGAGTGTGAAAATTCATGCTTTAAACGTTTCTTCCAATCAATTCTTTGTCAAATGTATCATAGTCTTGTTATAAGATCACATCCAAAAAGTATACTTTGCAAGAGCCTGGAAAATTCGGACCAGATAACATAACATGATTTATGATTGGGGCAGAAACATAGCAACACCCCGAGCCAGAACAGTATCTAATTGGTCAAGACAAGCATTAGGAGGTGTCCACAAGCCGAGTTTAAAACCTCAGGACACCCTCAAACGCTCTCTTGCTCTTAAAATCCTCTTGCTCTTAAAATTCTCTTGCTCTTAAAATCCTCTTGCTCTTAAAATTCTCTTGCTCTTAAAAATCGCTTGCTCTTAAAAATCTCTTACTCTTAAAATGCTCTTTGTCCTCTCTAAAACTCTTCTCTTTTGCCACACGTGTTGATGCTGCTCTTTGAGCGCCACGTGCTCTGGCCTAGCGGCCAGTTGTGACCATGATGAGAAGAAATACCACCTAGTCTCTTTACATCCATGTATTCTTTTATTTTAGTTTCATTTCTTTCCGTTGAGTTTCGTGTTCAAAAGTTAAGTTTGCCGCAAAGTCCAGCACCGACTGCACCCGCTTCAAACTTCAACTAGCAACGGACTCGGACCATTCGTCAGCCAACGCCCAAGACGTCACTACGAAAGACCACTGAACTGTCAGCCAACCAACCAGCAACCTGGGAAACCCCCTTTCCTGCAATGAAGATGACAGAAGGGAATCCCGTAACACAAAGGCAAAGCAAGTAAAACAACTCCAGACTTTTAGCTGAATTGGTGCATTTAACACAAATTTTAGACTTATTGAGAAACTCAAAGCGAGGTTTAAATAAGTGATTGATGGTTGTTAAGGTCTATGCAATTGCACATATTGCTATAAACTTGGGATTTCATATTTTCATTCTCTTAAACTCATCTTTCCTTACTTTCTCTCTTCTGCAACGTGTGAATGTGTGAATGCGTGTGTTCATGTGTTAGATTAGTTTAATGTCTTAGATTGATCAAATAAAGCCTTGTTTATATTGAAAAGAGAAGTATCTTGTGTTTTGTGCTCATAAGTTAATGTCTTAATCTGCCGATTTGTGCTACTGTGCTATTTAATAGTGTTTTCACTATATTTGGGATTTTAGTATCCAGTGCAGTTTGTTATACGGCTTGTTCAGTGAATCGCCGTGAAACAGTGAATCTGTTCAAATTCCCTATACAATCATTAATGATTCCCTTTGAGCTAAATTGACCTGTTTCCCTTTAAATTATATATTAATATTATGCCTGTAACGTTACATTGGTGGAGGATGCGGGCAGATAAATCTAAATTGTGAGCATAAACCGAGTTATTTCATCTTTTCTATTGCCGCGGATGAGAGACGCTTCTGAGCGGAGACTATAGTGTGTGCGTGTGACGTCAGCTGCGCGCGCCCCGCTTGTTTGAATGAATGAGCACAGAGAAGTCTGTAACTGGAGCAAAGAGTTTCTCAAACTGCAGTAAGTGAACTTAGTTATCTGAGATCGTACGATAAGGTATAAATTGAGCGTGTTCCTCTTTTCTGTAATACCTTGTGTTAAAGCTGAATTGATGCCCTGCGAGTTCCAGATCATTCAATAGCTATAACGTTACTCTCGAATCTCAGTTAACTGTTACTGAACGAGCTAAACTGCAGCGAGTAAACGGGAATAAATCGGTGTATAATAGTTTTGAGCGTGTTCCTCAAATCTATTTATCAGAGCCTTCTTTTTCATAGTTTGATTAAGTGCGTGTTCCACTGTAAAATCATCTATGCTATTTGCCTCCCTGGGTAAACATTACAGAATAATGCTTGCCTGTAATGTTACACTGTTCACTAACTTAAGTTAATTTAATCTCGCACAACACTGAGCGTGTCCGAGAGATTTGAACGGGAGTTTGGGCTTGATCAAATAAAGTTTAACTTGAACCAACAGCGAAGAAAACCTGTTGTGTTTACGTGGCCAGAGAAACTGGCACGGGCTTTTATGATCGTTATCCCCGTTTCCCTCAACCGCAGCACCAAGCTGCTATTTGAATAAAGTTTAATCAAACTCTGAACGAACGGAGAATTTAAGTGCCACATCGCAGAGCCAACTACAAGCGGTGTTGTTATTTGTACAGTGTTGAGATGCGCTTACATTTCATGTAACATACGTTAACTGTACTTGCAATGCAAAGATGCTAACTTAGTCTACTAGAGTTTGTTTTGGTTGCCACAGTGACGATAGTGACACGGAAGTCTTAACCTACTTCCGGAGCAACTTTGAACTGAGCACTTCGACGCTACTGTAAACAAAACTCCATGCTGTTGCTAAGCTAATGAAAAGGTTGTGTTTACAGTGAAGTATATGCTAAAGGCATTATCCTGAAAGGTTAGCAGTTAGCATTGAAATCCAGTGGTTGAATATAGTGTGTGTCTGAAAAAGCTAAAGTGGTTTAACCCTTTAAACATCTCAACTAATACACTTGTTGGTCTTTCTCTTTCTTATTTCTCTAATTTCTCACTTCTTACCACTTATTTGTATTTTTACTAGGAAGGGAAATACGAGTTCACAATTATTAATTGTGCCAAATTCAAATTTTAATTAAAACATTAAATTTATTTGGAATCATTCAAATTTCCCCTCAGGTCATTTCATATGATCATTACTTCTAGTATTCTCTTCTGGGTCCAATCATTTTAGGAACAAATAAGTCTTGAACTTGGAAAGTTTAAGTAAACTTATTCTACCTAATTGATTTATTACCCATATTATTAGATTCTATTCGGACTTAGATTCACTCATTACTTTATTGCGTTTTACCCCTTCGTTCTTCCTGTTTTTGTTATAAACTTAGCCACTATTTTTATTTACGGATTTCCCCCTTTATTTAATTTCAGTTTTTTGTTTATTTTACCATTTATTACCTTTTTAATTTTACTTGGGCTTACCATCGTCTTTCCTTTGTGTATCCTAGCTTGGGAACGACCTGAGCCTAAAAAGGAGACATTGTTATCCCTCACTACGAGTTCAAATAAATTAAAGAGACAAATCTCTTTCACACAAAATTTATTTTTGTTGATAGTTGTGTAACAACTGAAAACAATACACTACTCGTAGTCAGGCATAACTGCTTGCTAGTGGACCTGATCCACTCAACTTGCTGTTTTTTTTTTTTTCTCTTCTCTCCTGTTCTATCTTGCTTTCTTTCCTCTTCACTTGTCACATTTGTAGGGACCTGGCTGTAAGAACCATCAATCAATTCTAAGTGAATGAGATACACAATCTTGTCAAAAAAGATGACTCATCTTTATGAATTTGATTGTAATAAAACCCTCTGTCGTTCTTCCTAGCCTCCCCACATTTGAAAACGCAATCCAAATTTTAACATCTCATCCAAACGCTGAGATCAATTTAATAGGAAAGTTTTGAGCAATCGTTGCCTTCGCAGCCTCCCAGGTGAGCGGTCCAACTGTAAGGTGTACGGTTGTCAATCCTGTCAGACTAAGGAAAGAGATATAAAAATTATTATTATATTCATTTGTCTAAAACAGAGATGTAATAATATTGTTTGCCTCCTTGATGATAACATTTTAATTGAAAGAAAAAAAAAAGAATTTTCTTCATTGAAAAAAAAGGGAATTATTTCTTTTAATTGAATTTGTTTTCACCTGTTTCTCTCTTTTCTCTCTTCCTCATTAGAGTGACGAAGTCTTCACATCTCTAGTCTACCTAGATACCCTGAGACCAACACAGTCATCACCACATTTCACTAGTGGTTCAAAATCACTGACACAACACTTAGTTGTCGCACCACACATAGGCTTGTATTCCACACAGATCTGTGTCAGTCTCTCTTCTCCCCAGCGTGCCAACATGCCGCAGACTGCAGACCACTTTGCCCAAGGGGAAGATGTGAACACTTGGCTGAGAGGCACGACAGACAGCCTCACCCCCAAGACGTTTGAACTGTTATTATTTTTAATAATAATCCTAATTCTGAGAAGATTCCTGACACAAGATTCAAGCCAGAACAACAACCACGAGGAGCTAGTCAAAATCACCAGCTCCCTAAGCTATGCCTTCACAACCCAGCTGAAACTGAGCGACAAGCACGTCACCCACCTGCAAGAGGAACTGACACGTGCTCAACGCCGCATAGACAAGCTGGAAGTGAAAGTTCAAGATCAACTCCAAGCACCCAACGAGAGGGAGCAGGAAACAACGGAACAAGTTAAGGAGCTACAAGCAACCCTGACAGCAGCTCAGCTCGATCAACAACATGCAAAGGCTGCCCAGGAAGACCTGGTAAACAGACTCCAGTATGCCGAACAGCTACTAGAGAAAGCCAAGAATGACATCAGTGACAAGAATGCTGAAATCGGTGCCTTGAAAGACCACCTTGAAAGGTACAGAACGGAAATAGACAATCTGACCCAACAGCTAGACGATAACAACGATCAGCTCTACATGGTCAGAAAAGAACTGAAACATGCTTATGAGCAGAAACAAGAGCCAAGGCGAGAGAAACATCACTCAGCCTCACCTCTGCTGAACAGAGCAGAGCCCCACATCCAAGAACTGGTATACATCGAAAGAAGTGAAGGGCCACAACCCAAAACCTCAACTGCCTTCACTACAGAACTCTTTCCTGTAAATGAAAGAAAACCTCCCATCCAAGCAGACCTCAGAGCTGCACATGGGATGACCATCAAAGACCTCGACAAGCTGTCTAAGAACATCAGCAAGTTCAACCCGAACTCCACAGAGGGCCACACCATCCAGGCCCATCTGCAAGATATTGACTTTTATCTAGAAATGAGACCTCATGTGACTGACAGAGACAGGTTATACCTCCTTAGAGCCACGTCCAGTTCCGAGGTACGAAACTTCCTAGATCGACAGCCCAGTCGAACGAAGTCAGACTACCAGCTACTTCGTGAGGTCCTGATTAAAGAGTTTTCCGACCCTGACTCGGAAAATGGACTGTTAACTGCCTTAGAAACCAAACAAGGTCGACAAGAGGCTCCACAAGCTTACTACAACCGACTCCGACAAGCCTACTTTGGTGCACACAATGAACCTGACCTTGAAGAGGATGTGAACTTCAAAAGCCTCTTCCTTAGAAATCTGCACCCTGGAGTCAGCCACCATCTAGGCGTCATGGCCTGTCCACGCTCCATGACCATCCAACAGTTGCGTGACCTAACACAGAAGGCCTACAACAAGCAGAAGATGGCCTCAAAGAAAGGTAACAAAACATCTACACTCTTGAACTCTGTCAACAAAGACTCAAGCCCTGCACTGGACGACACCCAGTTGCATCACAACACCAGAGTCCTCCATCAAGAGCACAGAGAACATGACCCCCATGTCCACGACAGCTATCAGCCCAACCGCTGGAAAAATCCATGGGACCAGCCACGCTTCTCAAGAAACCCAAAAGATGAGAACAACTGGAAACCTAACCAGACATCCAAAGGTAATCGCCTGACTTATCCAAGAGCAACTCGTGTGGGTAAGCGACAACGAAACCCACCTCAGCACCACTCAGACATGCACAGTGCTGAGTATGCTCAAGAACAATACAGCTTACCGTCAGAAGACATGGAACAAGTCATGAGACAACTGAACAATTTCCTTCAAGATAAGCTGAACACGGATGACTACAAAATTGAGTCATGCTCGCTGTGACCAGCGACAGAACGGAAGGCCGGTGATCACATGGTACACCACTATATCAGAGATGACGAGCACCTGTTCAACAACCACCCAGAATGAGCAAGTCTCTCACGGCCAGCCGTTGATGAAACTGAGGTACCAGAGAACATCACCTCACTCACTCATCACTCACTAGCAAACTGCTAAATGAACTCCAACTTCAAGAACCATATTCCTGTCTGTGCAACAGTAACCACCAAAGCACAGAAGGTCAGAAAGTCTGCCACATCCAGAAGGCAGCACAAGAGGAATGCAACATAGGAGACGAAGTTTGCATCCCAGCTTCACACAGTCATGCCAAACTACCTCCGACTGTCTGCTAAAGAACTTCCTGCCTCTCTGGACTGACCCCCATTAGATCAGGGACACGCCCTCATCCAAGCCAAGGATGCAGAGAGCCCGTCTTCACTGACATACCCGAAAAGGGGGGAGACAACACAGACTGAAACAGATCTGACCACACCTACACTACACCATTAACACACAAAGTTACTTACACCCAGAGGTAACCACATCTACTGATAACACACTCAACAAACATATTCTTCCCACAAGTAGAATATCTAAATTTTAGCGTAACAAAGTTACATACACCACCATGAAGAAACATGCAGCTATCGTCACAATAGGTAGAACACCTGACACTAAGTTAAGGTACATGACTCCCTAGCTGCACATGACATCCTAGCTCAACAGTAGTTGCAAACCATGCTAGGAAAACCCACAGCAGCTTTGTTTTGTTTTGTTCTTCTTTTACCTATCCTTTTCCTTACCCTCTTTCTCTAGTAGGTGAAACACCTAGACACCCTGCAAGGGTCAAAGGTCTGATATTAGGATTGACGCGCCACACCTAATATCCGCAAGCCACTCTAAACTGAATGGAAGCCAGAGAGCTCCACGCACGATAGGTCAATTCATTTCACCACAAATGATGTCATCAGAAACTAAAGGTGAACATTAAGTTAAGACAACTAAAAGGAACAAACAAATTTAATCACAAAACTTGATCGAAGAATCGGAGTATTGAACCGAATTAGAACAACAATTTCCAAATTGAACTATTCAATTTACTAAACTATATTGACTAATTCAAATAACCGCCTGTACCTAAATAACCTGATGCCCTGCACCAGTACAGTAACGGTCATGGAAGTGTTGTCTTGTTGTTTGCTGTGTTTTTGTCTGCTTCTTCTGCCCTTGTTTTCCCAGTGCTTGCCGATGTCTCCAACTCGACACATCGCCAATCAAGGGGGGATATGTAGAATATCAGAGACTAACTCAGACAAAATTTCAGATGCGATCAGAACATTGAAACCTGAGGAGCTAACATTCCAGAGAGAGACCAAGGAAACGTCATAAATCAGACTCCTAGCTCAGCCCGTCTGAAGCAAGCAAACTAACCAACTCATTCACAGAACGGCTTGCAACATTAAAACAAAAGAACACTTATTGATAATTCCAATTCATTAAGGAGACTGTCAAATTTGGGGCAAGTAATCAAGATTAATGGTCACCAGATGACCATCACATGGGTTCCACGCTGGAAAACCACAGAAACAGACTTGTTTAGATGGACTACCCCCACACAAGACAAAGGACCACACGGGAATTCCTTTGTCACAGAGACTCTTCTCCATATGCTACAAAAATCATCTTAAAGGGACTTAGGAATTATTTCTCTGCATAGAAATAACCATATCATGTATGTAACCCACACAATTAGACTATCATGTTTCAATCAAATATTATGTATGTCTTTTTAATCATTATTGAATAGCTGAAGGATTAATATTCATGTTTGGTATGTGTGAGTGTGAAAAATCATGCTTTAAACGTTTCTTCCAATCAATTCTTTGTCAAATGTATCATAGTCTTGTTATAAGATTGTTATAAGAGCCTGGAAAATTTGGACCAGATAACATAACATGATTTATGATTGGGGCAGAAACATAGCAACACCCCGAGCCAGAACAGTATCTAATTGGTCAAGACAAGCATTAGGAGGTGTCCACAAGCCGAGTTTAAAACCTCAGGACACCCTCAAACGCTCTCTTGCTCTTAAAAATCTCTTGCTCTTAAAAAACCTCTTGCTCTTAAAAATCTCTTGCTCTTAAAAAACCTCTTGCTCTTAAAAATCTCTTGCTCTTAAAATTCTCTTGCTCTTAAAAAATCTCTTACTCTTAAAATGCTCTCTTAAAATCTCTTACTCTTAAAATGCTCTTTGTCCTCTCTAAAACTCTTCTCTTTTGCCACACGTGTTGATGCTGCTCTTTGAGCGCCACGTGCTCTGGCCTAGCGGCCAGTTGTGACCATGATGAGAAGAAATACCACCTAGTCTCTTTACATCCGTGTATTCTTTTATTTTAGTTTCATTTCTTTCCGTTGAGTTTCGTGTTCAAAAGTTAAGTTTGCCGCAAAGTCCAGCACCGACTGCACCCGCTTCAAACTTCAACTAGCAACGGACTCGGACCATTCGTCAGCCAACGCCCAAGACGTCACTACGAAAGACCACTGAACTGTCAGCCAACCAACCAGCAACCTGGGAAACCCCCTTTCCTGCAATGAGGATGACAGAAGGGAATCCCGTAACACAAAGGCAAAGCAAGTAAAACAACTCCAGACTTTTAGCTGAATTGGTGCATTTAACACAAATTTTAGACTTATTGAGAAACTCAAAGCGAGGTTTAAATAAGTGATTGATGGTTGTTAAGGTCTATGCAATTGCACATATTGCTATAAACTTGGGATTTCATATTTTCATTCTCTTAAACTCATCTTTCCTTACTTTCTCTCTTCTGCAACGTGTGAATGTGTGAATGCGTGTGTTCATGTGTTAGATTAGTTTAATGTCTTAGATTGATCAAATAAAGCCTTGTTTATATTGAAAAGAGAAGTATCTTGTGTTTTGTGCTCATAAGTTAATGTCTTAATCTGCCGATTTGTGCTACTGTGCTATTTAATAGTGTTTTCACTATATTTTGGATTTTAGTATCCAGTGCAGTTTGTTATACGGCTTGTTCAGTGAATCGCCGTGAAACAGTGAATCTGTTCAAATTCCCTATACAATCATTAATGATTCCCTTTGAGCTAAATTGACCTGTTTCCCTTTAAATTATATATTAATATTACGTTTCAACGTTACACCAGAAAACCAACATATAGTATTTTACCACACTCCTCTTGTCTTATGCACAATTTACTACAAAAACAGACACAGACAAACTAAAGAGACCATAAAAGCAATTCAGTTTAATTTTAAAAGTGTAAATTCCCATGTTGCTGGCGAAGGCTGTTTACACTAAGAGAACAAAGACATTTTCACAAGTACATCGTGTGTTATGGGAAGTGTTCCCGGTTCCGGTTGACCTAATTAATGCAGCCTAACAATCCTTTAATGGATTTGAATAATAGAAGTGTAGTAGTGTGTTATGTGCAGTGTTGGGCATGTTACTTTAAAAAAGTAATTAGTTATAGTTACTAGTTACTTCTCACTAATAGTAACTGAGTTACATCATTATAAAAGTAACTAATTACCAGGGAAAGTAACTATTGCGGTACTTTTTAAAAAAAAAAAGTCAAATAAATGTCCAAATGTCAAATAACTTGGATGCCCCCATATTAAACATGTTTAATGAATTAAATGGACACTAAATATAATAAAATATTATTATAAAACATTGTACATTAATCGACACTATTTATCTACTGACACTTAGCATCAGTAAGTCAAGCATTATAATATGATATTATAATAATTTAGCATTATATGATGATAGAACTTTAGTAATTAGAATAACCAAGTATGAATTCATATTTGTCATGTTGACTGAACTTAGGACTGGTGCTTAAGATATTGTTTGTCATTTAGTGTTTCTAAAAAAAAAGAGGGGAAAAAATTGATAAGATAACAAAACTACTACGAATTATACCACTAATAACAATATAAAACGCACTGAGGATAAAGGAGCTGCTGGGTTCATGAATATTAATCACATTGTATGGGTTCGCTCGAAATGATTTGCTGAAATCAAAACAGGGATGATAATAGGTGAGCGCCGGCCAATGAGATTGTCGTGTATGTGTGTGTGTGTGTGTGAGACAAAGCTACGGCAAGCCGCGCGCTTCACACTAGAGTTTACGGTACGTCAAATACAGCTACACTGCGCATCCATTCAGATGAACTGAAAAATAAAATTATAATAATATTATAATAAATTATAGTAACGCCGTATTTTATTGTCAGTAACGGTAACGGCGTTGTAACGGGGGAAACAGTAATTAGTTTGATTACTCGTTACTGAAAACAATAACGCCGTTTATTTATAACGCCGTTATTCCCATCACTGGTTATGTGTACGCCAGGTTAAAGAGATGGGTCTTTAATCTAGATTTAAACTGACAGAGTGTGTCTGCCTCCCGAACAGTGTTTGGTAGATTGTTCCAGAGTTTGGGAGCTAAATAGGAAAAAGATCTGCCGCCCGCAGTTGATTTTGATATTCTAGGTATTATCAAATGGCCAGAGTTTTGAGAACACAGCGGACGTGAAGGACTATAATGTGATAAGAGCTCGCTCAAGTACTGAGGAGCTAAACCATTCAGGGCTTTATAAGTAATTAACAAGATTTTAAAATCTATACGATGTTTAGTAGGGAGCCAGTGCAGTGTTGACAGAACCGGGCTAATGTGCTCATACTTCCTGGTTCTAGTAAGAACTCTAGCTGCTGCATTTTGAACCATCTGTAATTTGTTTATTAAGCGTGCAGAACAACCACCCAATAAAGCATTACAATAATCTAACCTTGAGGTCATAAACGCATGAATTAACATTTCTGCATTTGACATTGAGAGCATAGGTCTCAGTTTAGATATATTGTTTGAGATGGAAGAACGCAGTTCTACAAATGCTAGAAACGTGGCTGTCAAAGGAGAGATTACTATTAAATAGCACACCTAGGTTCCTGACTGATGACGAAGAATTTACAGAGCAGCCATCAAGTGTTAGACAGTGTTCTAGGTTATTACTTGTGGGGGTTTTAGGTCCGATAAGTAACACCTCTGTTTTTTCAGAATTTAGCAGTAAGAAATTACTCGTCATCCAGTTTTTTATATTGACTATGCATTCCAGTAGTTTCTCAATTTGGTGTGTTTCACCAGGCCGTGAAGAAATATAGAGCTGAGTATCATCAGCATAACAGTGAAAGCTAACCCCGTGTTTCCTAATGATATTTCCCAAGGGTAACATATAAAGCGTGAAACGTAACGGCCCTAGTACTGAGCCTTGAGGAACTCCATACTGCACTTGTGATTGATATGATACCTCTTCATTCACTGCTACGAATTGATGGCGGTCAGATAAGTACGATTTGAACCATGCTAATGCACTTCCACTAATGCCAACAAAGTTTTCTAGTCTATTCAAAAGAACGTTGTGATCGATAGTGAATAATTCACAGTTGTTGTTTGGGACTGACAGCAGTTGCTTACAGGTGAGAGACTTGAAATGATTTATTTATTCAGCAGATTAAAACATCTGCTTGAATACATCTGTTATGAATGAACAGCTGAAGTCACAACCGCATTCAGGACACTAGAGCGACAGAATCAAAAATAGCGTCATAACACCGGGAAGTTTTATCACAGTTGACAGCCTGTTTTTAAATAAATGAGCCCAGTCGAGGCTTGTCCTATCCATCACACAGTTAAACAACTAACAATGACTTTAATGCTTTGTTAGCGAGTGCAGAGAGTGTGTTTGGTGTGCGCGTCTCAGAGCTCGCGTCCATGGCACTGACGGCAGCTCCGGTGGATCTTAAGATGAACGTGAATCATTTCTCCTTCTCTGTCACTGTAACCCGTCATGATTATATAGGTAACTCGATGTCCCGTGGTGTCCCATTCATTCAGTGCAGCTTTGAATGCGGTTGTGAATCCTGACAATGTAAAGGCGTCAGTTTGGATATATATATGTGGTTCTGACGGTCGTATAATAATAGAATGCTCTATGAAAGCTCTATGAAGTGTTGTTTCTGATGGGGCTATAGCCTCATCTAGCCCCGCCCCTAGCGCCTCCATTGACCATGCAGTTCTTCCAGAAAATGGGGCAGTGGTACTTGTGAGATCATTTGACGATGTGGGGCTTGACACAGGCTACAGCTTTATCGATCCAGTTAGCACTGCCAAATTTACCATGATTAAAGTCCGTGTAAAGTGATATTAAAATATGTGTTCTTAGTTTGTCACACAACAGAAAAATGTGTTATTAACCACCCAGCCAAATTTGAATGATAAAAAAAACGCCAAGTAACTAAAATAAGTTATCAAAATCTTTGAAAAATAAGCAGGACTCTCTGCTCTCAAACGCTGGAGGCGTGTCGGCGCTGAAACCACGCCCACTCGCGGGAAAGCGGCCGACTCTCTCAACTGTCAAATACCGCTACAACCTGAATGGATGCTACTGATGCTACCTCTAGTAGCTTGATTGGATTTATACAGCCATACATGTTTGAGCGTGCAAGTTCGTTATTTAATTGTAGACGCGCGGCAAGCACGCTCAACGCGCGTCAGCACTGCAGTGAGTTGAAACCTTCTCGTCGTCAAGGCGAGCGCGGCTCATGGTTGCTTAGCAACGGCAAACACCACGAGAGCGCAAGCTCCGGTGCGCTTTGAAAGAAGAGAAAGCGGTTCAGCTCGCGTTTCTAGATGCGAATTGTGAACGCTCCATGTTTTTAGATTGTATGTATTCTGCCACATATCGATGTCTCTGGGCTAAGACCCGGGTATCATTCACCCCAGAACCGTCCCTGCCTAGAATCTGTATATCTAACATCACAGACAAACTAAGACCTTGACCTCTCAACATAGTTATTATAGTGTTAGGGGCGGGGCCACGCTCGGTGGCCACTGTTTTAGCCCTGCCCCAAAAAATCCTGAACACAGAATTGGTGAAAAACGGTTTAACGGTTTAACTCCACAATTCAGTACTACATAGTTCAGTCTTTGTAATGTGTTTCAGCAATGCATTTCTAACATTTGTAATGTGTTTAGAAACAATTCTCATAATTCTCTTTACACAGACTTTAAAGACAAACAGGGACTACTGTCTCTGGGATAGTCAAGAGCCCCATTCACACTGCACGTTGGTCCCGGAAAATTGCCGGAGTGCTTCTGTGTGAACGCAAACACGTCCCGGGATTAATTCCGGGATTGATCCCGGGTTGGGGACCTAGTAACATTGCCGGGTTCAGTCCCGGAACGAGCGCTGTGTGAACAAAAGCCGGATCAATGCCGTAACGAGTGTGTCGTAGTGATGACGCACTTTATCGTTCGACTGTTTTACCGGGTGTTTTGAAGGCAGATCAACGTTCACACGACGAAAAATGTGTAAACTGGAATGAAGCAGCGATCAGGGAGCTCCTCACTATCCGCGCTGAAGCTGAAATCATTCTCCAGTTTAGTGACATGGTGAGCGCGCATTATACACGTCACGTGAAAGGTCACGTGTCTTTACGGGTTGTGTGTGAACGCACGCACATATTCCGGAAAATCACTGGCAGTGTGAATGCAGCAAATCTGACGATCCGGGAACAAATGCCGGAACACATTACCCGTGTGTTTTCCGGAATCTCTGTGTGAAAGGGGCTAAGGAGAGCTGTATTTTGAGTGAGGTCAAATTAATTAAATGCACTGAAATAAAAACAACTTGTGTTTACTTACGGAGTACATAACTTACTCTGCATTCAACCGAACAAATGGGAGGTTGATTTAATAGCCGTGTGAATGGTGATGCATGTGAATAAAGTTACATTGTATACTGTGGTACATCTGCCATATATTCATATTGTTTATTTATAAGTTAGTTTATTTTAGCAAGTTTATAGTACACTTTGGTTACTGTAGGACTTTGAGGACACACGTCTTGTGGTTTTGCATGTTTAAGTCTGTAAAACTGCTTTGGTTGTTGATTAGACAGTCTACATTTACATTTAGCAGACGCTTTTATCCAAAGCGACTTACATTGCATTCAAGTTACAGTTTTACATTTCATCAGCTTTTGCTTTCCCTGGGAATCGAACCCATGATCTCAGCGTTGCTAGCGCCATGCTCTACCAGTTGAGCTACAGGAAAGCTGTTTAGTTTATTGTTTGCGAAAGTTTAAAGTGCACTGTGGATTTAATTCTTGGCATGATTGTATTGTACAACAGTAGGTTATTAATTTTTGCAATATGCATTTTAATTAAACATTGACAAATAATAGATATTTTTTTATATGTGATATGTAATGTGTATATAACATTTTCAGTAATACTTACATATTTACAGTTCATGTGTGATACAATTAAATTATTTTAACATGAATGCGGGAAGAATGAAAAATTCTGTACAGTGCAATATATCAAATCCACTGTGAAATAAAAGTGCAAGTAATTCTACAACTTATACTGTGTATCCCTGCACAGAACACAGCAGGAATTCCTGCAGGACTTTTATTTGTAAGAGCAGGACTTTTATTTTGATGGGGTGACATGACATCATAAGCCTGCGCTGCTCCTGCATCTGTGACTCGGCTGAAGAAAGGTTTGTTTTTTTAATCATGTAGCATAAAGTGTTTAATTCAGTGCTGCCCGTTTGTGTTAGTGCACTTTTTAATGCATCAGTTATTTTCGAATGTAATATTGTGATGTATTTACTGGCATTAATGGACATAGCTGTTATGAGTGAAGCACAGAAACACTCATTTGCTCCCTTTATAGTGAAGCTGTTCATCATACACACTTGTGGTCTCTGCACTTGACCACTTACTGTATTTGACCCAAGTGTTCAAGTGAGGATGAAGACCACAAGTGTGTCGAACTTTCATTACCAGATTACTAATATAGTGTTGTAAAAAATGTTTACATCATTTTTATTTTAAATACATTGCCTTTTAAAATCAACTTCTAAATGTCTGTTCAGTAGTCCCTATAACATGACATGAATTTTTTATTTATTGGTGCACCAATAAAACGTAAAAACGTTATAGTAAAAAATATTATTAATAACGCTCACCTGGAGGGCAAAACTAAGCTTTGCTCCATTGACCGACAGTTATTTTTACACAGATTGCATTAAGTAGTAATGTAGTAAAACACAGATATTAAAAGGCGAGATTCAGTGGACACCTTATTGATGATGTATATTTTGTACAGGCAAGAAGATGAAGCAGAATATAAACACAATGTGCAAAGTTTCACATTAAATGCTTCCCATAGAAAAGCATTATAAGGAAATCACTGAACCGTTCATATTCCGGCCTCATTTGTTTTGTCTATGTAAACTATGCTTTATTAATATGGTGTTTACTGAATTTGATCTTTTAATATTACTGTTTTAAATATATTAAGGCACTTTAAGTGTTTTTACAACATTTTGTCGCACTGTTTGATTGAAATATTGCCGCGGGTGATTAATATGGATTGCAAATGGCCAAAACTTGCATTTTGTTCAGAAATACCTTTGTTTTATTCTTTTGAGAGGTGATCTAAATATTGGCGGCTGGGAAACAGATGGATAATTGACACGCTTGTGCTGCAGTTCTATGGATGTTTTGCCCTCCAAGCCTTCGAGCCGGTCACGTGACTGAAAACTATCAATAGTTTGGATTGAAAAATATAAAGGATTTAAACACATTTACACAGAAAGATGCAGAAAAGAGCTGTCCATGACTAGAGGACAAAACATCTTGTCATATCAGTGCGAGTGAAAGCTGTGAAGTTAATTCATATGAGTGAAAATAAGCTATATTTACAGAGACTCATCATGCATGTTTAATGCTTTATCTATTGATTCTAAAGTTTATTTATATTGCATATTATCTGTATATATATTCATATATGGGGATCTGGGGGAGAGACATTGTCTCTTTGGCCAAATGTTGGTTTTTCTTGAAGTTTATTGGAGTTTTAATCATCTGAATCACAGCAGACTGAAGACACATCAGTGTAAATACAACAAGAACAACAACACAAGCATCTGAAATTACAACACATACACTCACACTGCGTAGGCTATCAAAATCAATACAGACCACACAATTTTGAGTGTTTTTGTCTAATCAGGTCATTAACTCTCACTCTGACTGACTCCCTTACTAGTGTGCTGACTACTGAACTAGGGAGCTGACTACTGAACTAGGGAGCTTATTAGTGTGCCGACTACTGAACTAGGGATCTTACTAGTGTGCTGACTACTGAACTAGTGTGCTGACTACTGAACTAGGGAGCTGACTACTGAACTAGGGAGCTTATTAGTGTGCTGACTACTGAACTAGGGAGCTTACTAGTGTGCTGACTACTGAACTAGGGAGCTGACTACTGAACTAGGGAGCTTATTAGTGTGCCGACTACTGAACTAGGGATCTTACTAGTGTGCTGACTACTGAACTAGTGTGCTGACTACTGAACTAGGGAGCTTACTAGTGTGCTGACTACTGAACTAGGGATATTACTAGTGTGCTGACTACTGAACTAGTGTGCTGACTACTGAACTAGGGAGCTTACTAGTGTGCTGACTACTGAACTAGTGTGCTGACTACTGAACTAGGGATCTTACTAGTGTGCTGACTACTGAACTAGTGTGCTGACTACTGAACTAGGGAGCTTACTAGTGTGCTGACTACTGAACTAGGGAGCTGATTGAGACGCACACAGAGATCTGTCTGTTAATTATTCTCATCTTAAACACACAGAAAAACTCCTGCTGAAGCACACGGTTATAAAGATGACGTTTATTAAAGAGGAGAGAGAAGAGATGAAGATTGAAGAAGATTTCAATCATGAAGATACTGAGACACAAACAGGTCTGTTTCATTCTCAAAGTCTTTCTTCAGTCATGAATCTCTTTATTGTATTTACTACATGTAACTCGTGACAAAATGAATGACATTAATAATCTCAAGACAGTGTTAACTACAGCTACTCACAAATCATGCAACCAACTGGACCTTATTTACACACGACACTGCTCCACTGATCATGTACTGGTTACTCCACTGCACACCTCTGATCACTTCCTCCTCACTCTTAACCTCAACATGATTCCTGACACAACACATACCCCTCCACATGTCATCTTTCGACGTAACCTATGCTCTCTCTCACCCTCCTGGCTATCTGCTATGGTTTCATCTTCGCTTCCTCCCCCTGAACAGCTAGCATCTCTTGATGCTAACAGTGCTACTGATACTTTCTGCTCCACTCTTACATCTTTAGACACTGTCTGCCCCTTGTCTTCCAGACCTGCCCGTACCACGCCTTCTGCCCTTTGGCTGTCTGATGTTCTCCTGCGAACATCGTTCTAAGCTCAGGGCTGCTGAAAGGGTATGGCACAAATCAAAAAATCCTGCTGACCTTAATGTGTATTAGTCTCTCCTCACTTCTTTCTCTGCTAATGTCTCCAGTGCTAAAAATACATAATATCATCATAAAATTACCAACTCGTCTAACTCTTAAATGCTCTTTTAAACATTTTCCTCCCCCTCCTCCATCAACTCTAACAGCTGACGACTTTGCCATGTTCTTCATTAATAAAAATAAAACCATCAGTGCACAATTTTCCACACCACAATCTGTCAAGCATATCTTACCAGCAAACATACACTCGTTCACATCCTTCTCTTCACTCTCTGAGGCAGAAGTCTCTAAACTCATCCTTTCCAGTAATCCTACTACTTGTCCGCTTGATCCTATTCCATCTCATCTCCTTCAAGCCATTTCTCCTGCAGTTGTACCTGCACTCACTCACATCATTAACACATCCCTTCACACTGGAGTTTTTCCCTCAGCATTTAGACAAGCTTGTATAACCCCACTACTTAAAAAACCAACCCTTAACCCATCTCTTTTAGAGAACTACAGAACGGGTTCCCTTCTTCCTTTCATTGCAAAAACACTTGAACGAGCTGTGTTCAACCTAGTCTCTGCCTTTCTCACACAGAACAACCTCCTTGACAGCAACCAGTCTGGTTTCAGATGTGGACATTCAACTGACACTGCCTTGCTCTCAGTTGTTGAAGCCCTAAGACTGGCAAGAGCGGCTTCCAAATCTTCAATACTAATCTTGCTGGATCTGTCTGCAGCTTTTGATACGGTCAACCACCAGATCCTCCTGTCAACTCTATTGAGAAAGGGCATCTCAGGAACCGCACTCCAGTAGTTTGAGTCTTACCTCTTAGATAGGTCCTTCAAGGTATCTTGGAGAGGTGAGTTATCTAAGTTGCAAAATCGAACTACTGGGGTGCCTGAGGGCTCAGTTCTTGGACCACTTCTCTTCTCTGTCTGGCATCACTAGGTTCTGTCATTCAGAAACATGGCTTTTCATATCACTGCTATGCTGATGACACTCAACTCTACCTCTCATTCCATCCTGATGATCCGACGATAGCTGCTCACATCTCAGCATGTCTAACAGACATTTCTTGCTGGATGAAGGACCTTCAACTCAACCTTGCCAAGACAGAACTGCTTGTTGTTTCAGCAAACCCATCACTTCATCACAATTTCACCTTCCAGTTAGGCTCATCAACCAAAACTCCTTCAAAAACTGCCAGAAACCTTGCAGTTGTGATTGATGTTCAGCTGACTTTCTCAGACCACATTGCTAAAACTGCCCTGTCCTGCAGATTTGCTTTATTCAACATCAAGAAGATCAGGCCCTTTCTTAATGAACATGCTTCACAACTCGTTCAAGCTCTTGTTCTGTCCAGGCTGGACTATTGCAATGCTCTCTTGGCAGGTCTTCCAGACAGTTTTATCAAATCTTTACAATTAATCCAGAACACAGCAGCAAGATTAATTTTTAATGAGCCAAAAAGAATGCACGTCACACCTCTGTTCATCAATTTGCACTTGCTACCAATCGCTGCTCGCATAAAATTCAAGGCATTAATGTTTGCCTACAAAACCACCACAGGCTCTGCACACCTTTACCTAAATTCATTACTTCAGACTTATGTGCCCTCTAGAAGCTTGCGTTCTGCAAGTGAACATCGCTTTATTGTTCATCTCAATGAGGCACAATCTTTTTCACTGACTTTTAAATGTTCCCTCCTGGTGGAATCCTGTTGTGGCCTCGCGGCAGCAGAATATTCAGTGGTAACAGGCATTTTGATGGACTACCTGCTTTTGTTTTTTTGATGTTTTACATGTCTAAAGGCATTCTTATCTTTGTGACATTAAACTGGTGTTAACTTTCATTTGTTTCTGTTCACTCTAGACCTGATGGCACTAAAAGAGGAGAGTCAAGAACTGGATGAAATGAAAGAGAAAAATCAGGATGAGAAAGATTGTGACCTCATGGCTGGAGAAAAATCTTTTAGTTACTCACAGTCTTATAAAACAGAAAATACAAACCTTAAAGTCCAGATGAGTGTTCACACTGGAGAGAGCCCTTTCACCTGTCAACACTGTGGGAAGAGTTTTATTAGAAAAGAAAGCCTTAATGTCCACTTGAAAATCCACACTGGAGAGAATTTGTTCATGTGTCCTCAGTGTGGAAAGAGTTTTACACAGAAAAAAACACTTAATGCCCACATGAGGATTCACACTGGAGAGAAGCCTTATTCCTGCAAACTGTGTGAGATGAGCTTCAGACGAAGAGAAGGTTTTAGGTCTCACATGACGGTTCACACTGGAGAGAGCCCTTTCACGTGCCAACAGTGTGGAAAGGGTTTTAATCGAAAACAAAGCCTTAATGTCCACTTGAATATCCACACTGGAGAGAAGCCATTCATATGCCCTCAGTGTGGAAAGAGTTTTACACAGAAATCAACCCTTAATATCCACATGAGAGTTCACACTGGAGAGAAGCCTCATATCTGCAAACTGTGTGGGAAGAGTTTCTCAGTAAAAGGAAGTCTTAAAATTCACATGAGAATTCACTCTGGAGAGAAACCGTTCATCTGCTCTCAGTGTGGAAAGAGTTTCAAACAGAAAAAAGAACTTGATGGCCACATGAGAGTTCACACTGGAGAGAAACCGTATGATTGTGATCAGTGTGGAAAGAGTTTCGGATATAAATCACACCGTAATAAACACATGAGGATTCACACAGGGGAGAACTGTTTTATATGTCCTCAGTGTGGAAAGAGTTTCTCACACAGAGCAAACTTTGACAATCACATAAGATTTCACACTGGAGAGAAGCCTTTCACCTGCCCTCAGTGTGGAAAGAGCTTCACAGTTAAAGGAAACCTTAAGCTGCACATCAGAGTTCACACTGGAGAGAGGCCTTACAAGTGTCTTAAGTGTGAAAAGAGTTTCAAAAATAACACAAGCCTGAAACGACATTTGCAAACTCATTCTGGAAATAAACTACCATTGTCCACGGTGTGACAAGAGTGTGGCATTCACTCTGGTGCAAGACAATTTGATTGTGATCATTCTAATAAGTACCAGGGGTGCAAACTTGTCACCTTTCGCCGAAATTCGCCGTTTTCACCTTGAAATAGGTCATTCGCGTGAATCGTGCAGATCTGTAAAAAAAAAAAAAAATTTGAGGAGGAGGAGGGGGGGGGGGTCGTCATCGGATCTGGAGTCATCTGTGTCACGTCACCTGCAGCGTCTTTTCCCCCTGTTGGCAATGGCAGGAATGGACCCGCTCTACTCTGTCTCTGATTGGCTTACCTTGGGGTCGAAGCCCGCACCGGTGCGGGCTGTCTCCTATTTTCTTTATGACCGCGAAAATAACTAAATATACTCTTGTCAGTTTTGATTGTACAGATAAGAATAAGGTATCATTTGAAACTGCAAAGGGTCTACATTTATTTCTGTATAGTCATAATAACAACGAAATAATGTGCTTTTCTAAAATTAATAAAATAAACGGGGTGCGTTCTCTGCCGGCTCTGTCTCTGTCACCTTTCTTCACAGACACGTAAATAAAACAACCTGAATCTCCGCGAATACTCGCCTCAAATACATGAGAAATATATGTATAGAAAGCTTAAAATGTCTACTTTTAAAGGAAGTAAGTTACGTCCAAAACAAATATTATATGTTA
>JALXFT010005020.1:0-40001 GCA_023376895.1 Aspiorhynchus laticeps
GCTTAACCCACTAGCAACCTCTTCGCCAGCCTCAAAAGTCACTGTTAGTGTGAATGCAGCTTTAAGATCAGGTAGAATCTGAGATCTCTGTCCCAGTAATTTGCTTGCTTCTATGGCTGCAGTATGCTGTGTTTGCTGCAAGCTGGCAGCCTAGATTGCCAAATTCTAGAGTGTTCTGCATCTTTAATCTTATTCAAGTAATTAATTAATTAATTACATTTATATAACGCTTTTCTGCTTTTCTAAGCCCTCAAAGCGCTCTACATTGTCAGGGGGTATCTCCTCATCCACCACCAGTGTGCGGGCATCCACCTGGATGATGCAATGGCAGCCATAGTTTGCCAGAATGCCCACCACATACCAGATTATTGGTGGTACCACATTAAGAGGCCTGATGTCTTCTTAGCTGCTTAAAAAGAAGAGCACCCCTTTGATGCTACCCTTCTTCCATTATAACTGCAGGGGCCTGCTTTTCTATCCCTCGGCGAGGGATGAACACCCCTCAGGAAAGAAAAAAAAAGAGGAGGGGGAGGGGGCTGCTGTTCTTCTCCCACTGGAGTGAACACCCCCTTTCGCTGCTATAACTGGGGGGGCCTGCTGTTCTTCCGCTGGAGAGAACACCCCCCTTTCTGCTGTATCTGCAGGGCCTGCTGTTCAATCCCTCAGCGAGGGACGAACACCCCTCACTGCTTAAATTAAAAGAGGGGCCTGCTATTCTCTCCCTCCTTAGAGGGGAGAATATCCCTCTGATAACAGAACTACAATTAAGCCATTTCAATAACACTGTCTCTTCTCTTTTGCAGGAATGGAATATGTATGGCTTCTTCTGGCAAGTTATCACCTCTCATTATGTTTGGGGGGTTAATGCTAAAGCTCTCGTATGTGATAATTATTGAACGAGAACCCCCATAAGGAATAGGGTGACCACCCGTCCTGCATTTTGCGGGACAGTCCCGAAATTGGGAGCTTTGTCTTGCGTCCCGCAAGACGTAAGCTGCGTCCTGCATTTCAATTATGTATTCTGTATTTTTTTTCCATCCCAGAAATTGAAATACCAAAATAAGAAATACATTAAAAACTGTGACAGGCATTTAAAAATCCATTTACGCAGCTGTCATTTTCTAGCTGTGAAAATAACCAACCGACGCAGTGGTAGAGAGGGGTTCCCTCTCGAGCTTTCACGAGACATCACAGAGAAATCTCCGTTATGGAAACTCCTTCCCTTCCAACCTTTCCTGAAGTCCTATTGGCTCACGCCAGTCCAAATGACTGGCCAATTGTCGCAAAGTATGCAAATCACATGCAAATACTGACAAGCTGAGAGGCAGTATAAAATGCGGTGCACGCGACAATTACATCTAAATCTTTTCCTTTACTTTGCTGAACAACATACAGGTGCATCTCAATAAATTAGAATGTCATGAAAAACTCATTTTTTTCTTGTAACTTATTTCAAAAAGTGAAACTTTCATATATTTTAGATTCATTACATGTAAAGTAAAACATTTCAAAAGTTTTTTTAGTTTTAATTTTGATGATTAGAGCTTACAGGTCATGAAAGTCAAAAATCAGTATCTCAAAATATTAGAATATTTACATTTGAGTTTCAATTAATGACCATCCATTCAGTATAAATTCTGGGTATCTCTTGTTCTTTGAAACCACAATAATTGGGAAGACTGCTGACTTGGCAATGATCCAGAAGACGAACATTGACACCCTCCACAAAGAGGGTAAGTCACAGAAGGTCATTACTGAAAGGCTGTTTACAGAGTGCTGTATCAAAGCATATTAAATGCAAAGTTGACCGGAAGGAAGAATTTGGGTAGGAAAAGGTGCACAAGCAACAGGGATGACCGCAAGCTTGAGAATACAGTCAAGCAAAGCTGATTCAAACACTTGGGAGAGCTTCACAAGGAGTGGACTGAAGCAGGAGTCAGTGCATCAAGAGTCACCACGCTCAGACGTCTTCAGGAAAAGGGCTGCCAAGCCACTTCTGAACCAGAAGCATCTTACCTGAGCTGTGGAGAAAAAGATCTGGACTGTTGCTCAGTGGTCAAACTCCTCTTTTCAGATGAAAGTAAATTTTGCATTTCATTTGGAAATCAAGTTCCCAGAGTCTGGAGGAAGAGTGGAGAGGTACAGAATCCATGTTGCTTGAAGCCCAGTGTGAAGTTTCCACAGTCAGTGATGATTTGGGCTGCCATGTCATCTGCTGGTGTTGGTCCAGTGTTTTCTGAAGTCCACAGTCAACGCAGTCATCTACCAGGAAATTTTAGAGCACTTCATGCTTCCTTCTGCTGACAAGCTTTATGGAGATGCTGATTTCATTTTCCAGCAGGACTTGGCACCTGCCCACACTGCCAAAGGTACCAAAAGCTGGTTCAATGACCATGGTGTTGGTGTGCTTGATTGGCCAGCAAACTCGCCTGACCTGTATTGTCAAGAGGAAGATGAGAGACACCAGACCCAATAATGCAGATGAGCTGAAGGCCACTGTCAAAGAAACCTGGGCTTCCATACCACCTCAGCAGTGCCACAAACTGATCACCTCCATGCCACGCCAAATAGAGGCAGTAATTAAAGCAAAAGGAGCCCCTACCTAGTATTGAGTACATATACAGTAAATGAACATACTTTCCAGAAGGCCAACAATTCACTAAAAATGTTTTTTTTTTATTGGTCTTATGAAGTATTCTAATTTGTTGAGATAGTGAATTGGTGGGTTTTTGTTAAATGTGAGCCTAAATTAGGGATGCAACGATACCATTTTTTCAGATCTGATCCGATCCGATCCAGAAAATTCTGAGTATCGGCCAATTCCGATCCGATCCGATCCTAGTACAGGTTTTTTTTACATTTTTTTTTTTTTATCAATGTAGAGTGTCTATACTTCTGTGTCACTCTTCTGTGTGTTAAACACAATCTACTAGACAATTTAATTTTAATGAAAAATAACGTGAAAAAATATATAGGGGCTGTTTACACCTGGTCACTTCATGAGTTTTGTAATATAAATCTGATGGAGGTGGTCTGGTCCGCATTCCAGAGGAACCTGGACATGTGTAAATGCATCTGGTTGTTGAAACCACATACGTGAATTTTACTCCTCCCAAAATGTAAAAATAATAAACGTGTGAGACCGTGTTATAGGCTATATGACATTCAGATATGACTGCACTAATGCAACAAGCATCCGCGGCGATGCTTCAGTCATATCTGAATGTCATATAGCTGTTTGCGCGTCTGCTTGCTGAAGAGATACTCAGCTACTCTTCAGCAAGCAGACTCGCAAACAGCCGCGAATGAAACTGAAATAAGACGCAGACGGTCAACACACAATCATCTTCATTAAAAGTATAAGACAAACATATCTTTCCAGTGCTGATGCCGCGCGCGCTCCTATTGTGGTCTTTGATCTTGAAATGAGCTGATAATTAATAAAATGCAGCTTTTTTTATTTTGTTGACGTGAACTTCGTTAAATTGAAATATAGCGCGGGAATTGAAGATCGGATTTATATCCATTTATATCTGGGAGTGTGCTTCAACTAAAATCGGTGGAGATGCGCGCTCGCCTCTCTCAGGAGCGGTCGGCCGCCATTTTGTCTTTCCTGTGCCATTTCAGACTGGGCAGTTTACTACATATGTGCCCGCTGCAGTTTTGGCTGAAATCTCGAGTCCCTTGTACAGCGTGGACTTCAGGCTGTTGCGCATCGCAGTCTCTCGCAATCTGCATCGAAGCTCTGAGGCCATGAGGCAAAGATCTCTTCAGCCGGAGGGGTTCCCCTGGGCTTGGTGACATCATGTGTCGTGGTCACGACTAGAGATCGACCGATATATCGATTTACCGATATTTAAGCATTTTACCATAATCGGATATCGGTTTTGTAATATCGGATTTTCCGATAAACGCCGCCATCTTGTGGGTGTTTTAAGAATTGCACGCATGATCGCCATTACAGCGCATCTGAGGGGAGACGAGACAACGGCGTGCACAGGTAAAGTATTACTTGCTTTGCTGTAATTAGTAAATTTTATTTAACATAACAGCCATTAATGCACAAATTAGATGTGATACATATGCTTGATATGTAGTTTATGCAGCTTGGCTCTAAGAAATGGATGAGTCACATAAGATAATCCGTCAAGTCCTGTCCCAATAAAGACGTAACTTTGCATGAATTAAATAATACAGCCATGAATGAGCGCAAGTTGGAAGTAAAAGCGCTGAATTAAATTCTCTCTCTGTTGTATATTTGCTCATCATTAGTCTCGTGAAGCCGCTTCATATTGCTGTTCACTCAGTGGGTTGATGCTCAGGAAATGCTACAGCACGGCCACCGCATGTAACTTTTAAAAATATTCACGATTAAAACACCGTAATTATAGAAACATTTACTATATAACCATCAATTCCCTAATAAACGATCTAGTAAACACAACTCCAGTGTTTCCCACACATAGACTTTACCTGGGCGGGCCAGGTATATTAACGGCCGCCCAAGTATATTTGGTGACACATTTTTGTTTTTATTACTATTATTATCTTACACTTTTTTTTTTATCCACCCGAGATAATGAAACCATCCGCGATCGATTAACTAGTTGAAAAGCTCCCCTCGCCCGACGCGTTTCACACTGCTCGTTCTGTGTGCTCAAGAACTGTCGACACTCCCACAGACAAGCTCTCTCTCTTTACTTGAGGCGGGCTGCAACAATATCCACCGCCCGCTGCCATCAGCTCCCGCCTCTCACACACAAGAGCGCGACTTTCAGTATTTAGCAACTTTCAGACCGTTTTGGCGGCTTTTTTCCCACAACAGGTACATACTGACAAACCTAGCGACTTTTTTTGAAAAAAACCTTAGCTATCGTTCAATTGGAATTTGTCTCCAGTAACGTTACTGCCCCGCGAGTGCGAGATCTGACTCTCCCGGTGCAGTGTCGCCTCTCTCTGCGTCTGTTCTGTGCAGTGAGCGGCAGTGAAGCAGTGCATTCAGTTGGCCGTAACGCAGCAAAATCGTCAGTAAATCATTTACAAAACAGCGTTTCCAAGCACCTGTCGCTTACTGACTGTTTGGATTTTTAAATATGAACATAATTCGTCTGTTAATATGCGCATAGCTTGTTACTCAGACGCAGACACTGCGCTGAATGAGACAAAACAGTAATACAGCCAAAACCACCGCATATAGTTGCTTTTTAGTGTAAGTTAGATGTATATTGATGTTATCAGACGATGTCGCGATTATAAATCAGGATTTAAGGAGTATAGTGAGAGTGATTCCTGGTTAACATGTAAAATTAATGGTTCCTGTTTACTATTTATACTTGTTTTATGTATGACAACAGAAAGTATAATGTGAATAGCTTTATTGGCATTGTTGTATTAATTACAGTATGTGACATTTAGAACAGATCTTAAGTGCCAAAACTCGTCTGAACGCAAACTTGACGCAATGACGTCATGAATATGCAAATTAACGTGACGTCACCTTCCGCCACAAGTTTTATTTATTTTTTAATTGGTGAGAATTACTTTTATGTGCTTTATTTATTTTACCTGTATGTTTTTTTTACCTCATCGAAGATTTTATTTTTAAACAAAAACCGTTTAGTAACAGTGCACTTTTTTATTTTTTGTACTCTCAGACCCCTCTATTTATTGGTGTATAAATAAGATTTGTTTTGTTTTCTATGCAAGGAGGGAGTGATTGTTACAAATAAAATGGTTTGTTCAGTTCAGTGGTGTTGTAATCATTGTGTCAAAAACACAAGTATAACAGTAAATAAATATCGGTTCTGCATATCGGTTATCGGGCACATAAACAAACAAATTATCGGTATCGGTTCTAAAAAATCAATATCGGTCGATCAATAGTCATGACGGACACATCGAATCGAGGCCAGGAAGCAGTGTGCAAGGGCATGCCGGCTTCGGGGCTGTGGTTAGAACCTCAGAGCCGGTGGCACATAAACCGCTTGGAGCTGGGAGCAGTGTTCTTAGTTCTAAAAGATTTTCGGCCGCAGCTGAAACAGCGGAATGTACTGATTCGCACCAAACATGTCTGTGGTTTCGTACATAAATCACCAAGGAGGCGTATGATCCAAGGCTCTGTACAAGCATGCAGCAAATCTCCTCCTATGGGCGGACTGTCACTTTCTCCCCATCAGAGCAGCGCACATCCTCGGTCTCCTGAACATACTTTCGAGGAAGGGTATTCCTCAAGGAGAGTGGAGGTTGCACCCCGAGTCGGTTCGGATGATTTGGACCCGCTACGGGAGAGTGGAGGTGGATCTGTTCACTACGAGCAAGAATGCGCATTGCCCGCTGTTCTTCTCCCTGTCTCACTCCCCGCTGAAGGGGGACGCACTGACATCGCACTGGCCAGCAGCCAGGCTGTATGTGTTTCCTCCAATCAATATATTGCCACTGGTGTTATGCAAGATCAGAGAGGAGGGGGCTTCGGTGATACTCATCGCCCCAAACTGGCCGGACCAGCCTTGGTTCCCGGACCTGACAGAGCTGCTGGTGGCGCCGCCCTGGCCAATCCCCATCAGGAAGGATCTGCTATCTCAGGTGAGCGGCTCGGTGTGGCACCCAAACCCAGAGTTGTGGAGCCTTCATGTGTGGCTGCTTCGGGGATATCAGAGGAGTTGAGCACCCTGCATTCTCGTGTGCTCGACACACTCTCGGAGGCGCAGGCGCCCTCTACGAGGCGTTTGTATGCTCTGAAATGGGGAGTGTTTATGAATGGTTCCGTAATGTTCATATCGACCCGGCTGCTTGCTCTGTGTCGGATGTTCTGCGTTTTCTAGAGTACAGACTGGATAGTGGAGCTCTACCATCAACACTGGAAGTCTATGTGGCCGCTATTGCCTTGTTTCGTTCCCCGCTGGGTGGGTAATCGATCGGTAGGCACGTGCTGGTGGTGAGTTTTCCTAAGGGAAGTTCCTTGGGACCTTGAGGTGGTGTTAAGAGCTCTTTTACAGCTAGCACTCGAGCCTTTAGCATCCGTTTATATGAAGGAGCTATCTCTCAAAAGTGCACTTCTTCTTGCCCTCACTTCGGCTAAGCGCATAGGGGATTTACACGCGTTTTCTGTGGACAGCGACTGTATTCGCTTCGGACCCGTTGGCTATGTGCTTAATCACTATCTACTAAAAAAACCTTCAGAGTGCAGACTGTTTCGCGGTCTGCTCTGTCTTCTGAGTCATCGACCTCACGTGATGCGGACGCTCAGATTTCGGTGTGCCCCGTCAGGGCTTTGAGGATTTACATCGACCGTTCAGCCAGCTTTCGGCAATCTGACCAGCTTTTCGTGTGCTATGGTGCTTGTGCGAAGGGCCGGGCTGTATAAAAACAGAGGCTTTCCCACTAGATTGTAGACACTATCACGGCTGCTTATACGAGCCAAGGTTTGGAATGCCCATTTCACATTAGGGCCCACTCAACAAGGGCTATCGCCGCCTTCTGGGCATGGTCGAGAGGCATGTCTATTCAGGATATATGCTTTGCAGCCGGCTGGTTTTCTCAGAATACCTTCGCCAGGTTTTAAATGCTGGACGTTCAGTCCTTGGCCTCCTAAGTGCTGTCGGTGAGTGACTGATTCATGTTTATGCTACCTCTATTCATGTGTGTTTGCTGCCTCACACAGTAATTACTCTGCGAAGCCCTTTATGCTATTGTTGTTGTCTGCCCTGTACTCAGTGCAGCTCCAGTTATTCAATGTCTAATTCGATTGGAGTACCATCATCACGTTATGTTTTCTGCTGCTTAACACACTTATCTCTGTGCAGCCCCTCACAATGCTGTGTTGTTTTTGCTTCTGCCCTGTTTCTCAGCGCAGCATACGTTATTACTGACCAGATATGCAAATTTCGTATACCTGGGGTTTAGACGCTCATTGGCTTATCTCCACCTATCAGCTGCGAGCCTGCCTTCAAGCATCGCTATTGGTGGGAATTGTGTATGTGTGTTCTATCTTCGCTAGTGTGTAACTTGTACAGGCTGTTCATAGCCTCTCTCACGGCTGGATTGAATATCGTTCCCATAATGGAGATTTCTCTGTGATGTCTCGTGAAAGCTCGAGAGGGAACATCTCCGGTTACTATCGTAACCTTGGTTCCCTGAGAGCGGGAACGAGACATCACGGAGGTCACCGTGCTCGCTGCTCGACCAGCTAAGCGGCGTTCTGTATCCGATTCTGACGTAATTGTCGCGTGCACCGCATTTTATACTGCCTCTCAGCTTGTCAGTATTTACATGCGATTTGCATACTTCGCGACAATTGGCCAGTCATTTGACTGGTGTGAGCCAATAGGACTTCAGGAAAGGTTGGAAGGGAAGGAGTTCCCATAACGGAGATTTCTCCGTGATGTCTCGTTCCCGCTCTCAGGGAACCGAGGTTACGATAGTAACCGGAGATGTTTTCCCCACTGATGACGACTGCGTGGACGGCGCAAAGGATGTGCGGACCTCATCAAGTGCTCGAGCACCACCGACGGAATTGGTCGAGCGCACATGGAAAAACACGATATTCTCCTTTCATTTAAAAATAAATTAATCGATTGCAGCTTTCAGACATGATTTTCTTCTCATTTTAATAGTTCATTTGAGGCTGTTTCTATGGCGTTATTTTAATGACAAGTGTCCAGAGCGGATTATTGTAATGTGAGAGCGCAACAAATGGCTCTGCTCGCAGGATTCTCTTCACTCTACAAAACAGATGCGCACTCTCTCTCTTGATCAGACATTAGGTCAACATGTGCACGCTCAAAATTTATACTCTCTCCTGGGTGCGGGCAATGGGCATCCACCGGCAGAAACATATATTGGCGCATAAGACAACGGATGTAATGTAAATCAGTATTTAAATAGCATAACAGTAGTAAATGTATCTGTCTTACACGTGTCCCGCATTGTCCCGCAAAATCACATCTACTGTCCCGCAACAGATCTATTGCCAGGTGGTCACCCTAATAAGGAACCATACCGCCAAAGATAAATTGTGTTTCAATAAACTCAACATAACTTGCCAAAGTGGTCCTGCCTGAAATCGAGCACAGCGATAGTTCAGTCAGGCCACGTAGGCATAGTGCTGCGGTCAGCTGACAAATCGCTCCAAACCACTACCATTCTTCCATTAGACCAGGGATATATATACGTGGCATTACAGCCCGGTAAGTATGCTTAAACTGCTCGCAACCCTCCCTCCCTCCCATCTATATGTTTCAAGCATATTATTGTGCACCATTTGGCTATAGTCTTCTTTTTGTTTCAGATTACCAAGGCTTTTAAGTCTTAGCTGTCATGGACCTCACCGCCGAGAGACATTCATTCTTCATAGCAAGCTACACTATGGTCATCCCTGGATTAACCGCCATGTCTATATGTTACCACTGTTTTATTTAAGACATTACTTATGTTCTCTGTATTTACACAGCTGATGGTTCCGGGGGGGTTAATGCTAAAGCTCTCATATGTGCAAATTATTGAACGAGAACCCCCATAAGGAACCATACCGCCAAAGATTAATTGTGTTTCAACAAACTCAACATAACTTGCCAAAGTGGTTCTGCCTGAACTAAAAATCTAGTCAAGAATCTTGGGGTGATTCTGGAGACAGACTTTAGTTTCAGTAGTCATGTCAAAGCAGTAACTAAATCAGCATACTAGCATCTCAAAAACATTTTAAGAATTAGATGTTTTGTTTCCAGTCAAGACTTGGAGAAACTTGTTCATGCCTTTATCACCAGCAGGGTGGATTATTGTAATGGTCTCCTCACCGGCCTTCCAAAGAAGAGCATTAGACAGCTGCAGCTCATCCAGAACGCTGCTGCCAGGATTCTGACTAGAACCAGAACATCTGAGCATATCACACCAGTCCTCAGGTCCTTACACTGGCTTCCAGTTACATTTAGGATTGATTTTAAAGTACTTTTACTCGTTTATAAATCACTCAGTGGCCTAGGACCTAAATACATTGCAGATATGCTCACTGAATATAAACCTAACAGACCACTCAGATCATTAGGATCGAGTCAGTTAGAAATACCAAGGGTTCACACAAAACAAGGGGAGTCCGCTTTTAGCTATTATGCCGCCCGCAGCTGGAACCAGCTTCCAGAAGAGATCAGATGTGCTAAAACATTAGCCACATTTAAATCCAGTCTCAAAACTGTCAGTCCGAACTGACTGCACTGTATTTTATGTATAATCATTTTTTATTTTTAACTGTTTTAAATTAATTTTAAATCAATTTCTAAATCTTTTTTTTTTAAGTTCCCTGTTTTATTGTTGTGATTATTTTTTATTATTATTTTACTTTCTTTCCTGTAAAGCACATTGAATTACCATTGTGTATGAAATGTGTTATATAAATAAACTTGCCTTGCCAAACCAAATGTACAGTTGATCACTCATATTTCAAGGTTTGCCTTACGCAAAATAAATGTTTTTTTTTTTTTTAGATACTTTCACATAATTAATTGATAGAAATAAATGGTTTTCATTGTTTTCAATTCAGAAATAGATACTGGGTTTAGTGTTACACATATATTTGTTTAGACAACTTCTGCATTATGAATTTTTCCTAATTTAATGTGTGACGCGTCATAATAAGGAATGACCAACATGAGGGAAGGATCTTCTCAGGTTCACATGAAGCCAGCGTTAGTGTTTGTCTGGTCATGTGATCTCAACATGTCTGTCCGCTCCATGTCAAATAAAACCACTTCAATTAGGACACGCATATGACATTCTTCAAAATTATCATTCATTTCTGTAGAGCTGGATATCTGAATAAAGATCAAATGAGTGAGTTCAGCTTTGAGGATGAAACTGACCTGTTTGTTCCTCAGTATCTTGTTTCAGGCTGAATACTGCTTCAATCCTGAAGTCTTCAGTCTCCTCTTTAATAAACACCATCTTTATAAGTGTGTCTGGATCTCAGTCGCTTCAGCAGGAGTTTATAGACACTCAGTTCTGTTTAAGATGAGAGAAATAAACCCAAACTAAATCTCTGGGTGCGTCTCAATCAGCTCTAGTTCAGTAGTCAGCACACTAGTGAGGGAGTGAGAGTTCATGGACTTAAATCACCTGATTACACACTCAAAACATTCATAAAATAACACTCCTTATAATGAAAGTTCACCTTTAGGTAGTTATGGTGTATATTAGTTATCTAATGATTTGCTGATCACATTTAATAGACTGCACTTCAATGAAAACATTTTCTCTTGGTTTAAGATATCATTAAACACGTTTGTGTCGAATTAAACGTTTTTTTGTCCAGCATGTGACAGAAGCGAGTCATTTTGTGAATCACTTGATTCAATTGACTCGGTTTCTCCAGCGACTCGTGTTCAAACTGATTCACGAACCGAGACTCGCCTTTTGTGCTTCTCGTGTGTGGATGCGCCGCTTTACTCACACAAATAACCTTCACTTTTAAATAAAACATTAATTCAGTACATAATACACAGTTAATTTATCGTTATATAAAAAAAGTTATGCATCCATGTAAAAGTTTGAAGTTGAACAGTTTCTACACGTTACATGTTTAAAACACAAACCTTTCTTCAGTCGAATCACAGATGCAGAAGCGCGGCGCTCCTCGTGACGTCACATCACCACAGCAACATAAAAGTCCGAAACATAATAAATACCTAGACGCCTCATTGGCCGCTTTGAGCCGTTGCTGCGATACGTCAACGCGTCCGCTATATTTATCCGGGCCTTAAAAACAAATGGAGGTAAACGGGGGGAGCTGCGTTTTTTTGATAAAAACACGATAACGTTTACATTTATCAACCGATTTCAGTGGTTTGTGATCTACATGGACTTAAAAACAACTCTGCCTCCGGTTATTTAGTTAAGCTTGGAAAATTATTAATTTTCTTAAGAAATTGTGAAAACTCACACTCGTGTTGATTTTTTTCTGTAAACAATTCTAATATTAATGTAGCATAACTGTGACATATACATGTAATTTTAATGTACTTGAAATGAAATTAAGTTTTATCATCGCTTTCTCTGTCTTCAACCCCAAATTAATGAATTAATAATTTACCATAATAGAGAAAATGGAATAAAATCAGCAAATACAAATCAAAAAGTGACAGACTGCAGTCTGCTTCCTATTTTCATAGCACGATACAGATATAAACTCCACAACAAACATTAACAAATGTAACTGATAATCCTTTATGGATCCAGTAAAACTTACAGTGGTATAATATTATGCACAGATACAGTGCACAGTAAAAAATATAGTAAGTGATATGTAAAATTGAAAAGTATATGTAGTACAAGTTGTTAATTCTGTTATTAAAATACTATAAACATTTTTTAAAAATGAGTGTGAATCCATTTTTGTGTTTAAGATTTACTGTGTAATGGGTATTTTAAATTAAAAAGATAGGTGTGGTGTAAATATGGTTGAATAATGGCTTTTGGTGTATCAGCCACATGTGGGCCGTCAGCCCTTTACAGAACTCAGCCATATAAGAATACCACATAAGGTCCATATATCAGCCACGTCTGTTTTTATCATTTGGCTCACTCTGGGTTGGGTTATGGCACTGGCTAAAAAGATATGGACCAGTTTTGGGCCGGCGAACACAAACTAATCTGGGTCACACTTTAGCTGTTGATTTGGGCCAGATCCGCGGCAAAGGAAATTTGCTGACTGGGAATGGGATCGCTTGGGGTCCTAAGCGGACCCGATTTCGAGGGGGGACTCGATTTCTCATGACACCGGATCATATTGATCACAGGAACGTACCAAGTATGTCCTAACGACCAAAATACCATGTCCACCTTTATTTTTAATATTTACACCTCACCTTTAGTCCGGGCCCTGAGGATGTGCTCCGACCATTACCTTGAAATACATATAGAACTAATAAACTCATCTTTGGTGCAAAAAATAAACCTTATCAAATCTAATAGTAATCTACCCAGGCAGCAACTGAGGCTGCGTCCGAAACCGCGTACTCAATGAGTAGGTACTTAATTTCAATAAGCACTTACTTAACTAGCGCTAAAAGAGTACATAGTCTACAGCCAAAGCTCATTGAGTATGAATGCGATCTGCCATGTGTCACGGTGCACACAGCATGGAGGAACAAGGACACGCAGACGAGGATGTAAACTCAAATAATAGTCTTTAATGAGGACAAGGCAAGGCTGACAGACAGAAACACCGGGAGTAACGAGTAGACCAGGAGAAATCAAAGTGAACAGACAGGACTATAAATATACAGGTAAATCATAGATAACGAGACAAACACAGCTGGACACAAATTAACTAATAATCGCATCAGAAACAAACCAAATAAGGACACAAGAGGCGGGAACACATGACACACACACAACAGAACCCTGACACCATGGGTCCGTTCTTCGTACCTCGCTTAATACATCTGAGATGATGTGAAAGATGCCAGATCTTCTAATCCTGATAACTGATCTCTGGCTAATTTGGTTCTTCCAACGAATTTGCGTATTAGATTAAAATATCCGGATTAAGTTGTCTAAGATTACGACGCGTTCTCGTGTTCCCCAAAAAGGGCAGATGTATCGATACTCGAAACCACGATCAGCAGTGCAGCGATTGGCTGACGACACGACAGCAACGTAATGACATCATATCATTAAAAAAGACACCTGACGGAAAAGTTGACAAATTTATGGACTTTTATAAGGAAACAGCCAAGCGAATAAAACTACATAAATGTTATAATAGATCAATTAAATGTTTTTAATTTATTTGTAATTTTTTAACATGGTTCCCAATTATTTATATTCACGATTTCTAGCATTTGTGTAGGCTTAACATTCTTACTTCAGTGTTGTAATTAGCAATTAATTTAATTTTATCTTTGAAACAGATTTGTTACGTGACAGAATTAATTACAGTTTCTTAAAGATCATGTTATCTGCATCTGCTCCATCAAGCCCCTCCCATAATATCTGTCATCACTCAAATGAATGCACGGCTCAGATTAACTGTATAGCATGTGTGTAAGACTCCAATACAATTATAACGTAATTATTTCATCACTAAGAAATCTTTCAATGAGTAAAACTGACTACACAACATTGTTATCTTACGTATGAAACCCTAACCCTAACCCTAATGAAACATTTACCTTTCCTTTTGAACGATATCTTCTGGTTTCTCATCCTATCTGGTACAAATCTCACCATTCACTCAAACTCTTCTGTTTTATTTCTGTGATCATCTGGTTTGTGCCTCTGATCTTTGCAGAAATAGACCCCCCTCATATTCAGTTTGAATGTCTACTCTATTCTATAGCGTGTTTAATTCCCTACCCCATCATCATTCTCTGTTTTGCTGGCACTTGGCGAGGTCTTTCTCACTCAATATCACTGACTGCTCTCAAGCGCAAATTAATTTTTGGCAGTTTATTCCTGGTGCTATTGACTTACACATTTATCATTCTCCCTTTTGTGATTGTGCTTTTTATTATAAATTATTATGAGGCTTGCCGTTGTCCTTCTAACAGTAGTTTATTAATTGAAAAATCTTACTTCTATGCAGTTTTGCTGCTGCGTGTGAATCCACTTGCTGACTGTTTGCTGTACTTGTTCATAAGGCCTGATGTTGGTGATTTAATGAAGTCTGTTCGCTGCTTTTGTAGATATCAGAGTTTGAATCACAACCAGGACGAGCACTCTGTGGTGAATCCACAAAACAGCTGCTCTACTGTAGCATGCTGTATTTCAGCTCAAAAGCCTGCATCTCATTCACTGAACACCTGAAGGTTAGTTTAACCTGCTGATAAATGAGCTGAAGAGTACTGAACTATATTTAAAATAAGTCAATATAAATTTTTCCATTGCAAACACACTTAATTTCTAGAAAACTGAGGTTTATTTATTCATAAAATAACTAGTAAACAATTATATTCACAAAAAGAGGTGTATTTGTGTTTCTCCTTCTGCTGACTTTATGTAGTAGCAGTAATTTATCATATGATGGAGAAAAGGGTTATGACTGGTCATAGTCTAGTGGAGCAAATCTTCAAATTTTTTAAAGTCTGCATGGCATCATTTATAAACTGCCCACCCCCACATAATATCATGACGGCTACTATGAGGAAGCAAGGAGACGTAGGAGTTGCTGGAAAGCAGTCTTTAATAAACAATCCAAGGGGTAACACAGGCAGGCAGGAGACACACGTAACACATCACATGGGGACGTTTAACACCAGACAAGGGAACATGGAGCAGACAAGACTTTAAATACATAGCTTAACGAGGGGTAATTCATGAGACACAGGTGAATCACATGAACAATCACACATGGGGAAACTGGGTCACGGGGAGCACGTGGAAAGAAAAACTCACACAGTCCATGATCCTCAGAATCAGAATGAGCTTTATTGCAAAGTATGTTTGCACATGCAAGGAATTTGTTTTGGTGAGAGAAGCTCAACAGTGTGACAGAATGACAAGACAAGACGGATAATAAAAACAATAATATACAAATATACAAAATAGACAATGTGCAAAATAGCACAAACACAATATACAAAATAGACAGTTTAGTATGTACAGGTATGTTAGGTGCAAATTTGAAATTTAATAAGTATGTGTATTAAATAAATGTATGATAATGTTGTGTGTTTCATGTGTGTTTTGTGTTTATTGTTAAGTGTTCAAATGTTCATGAGATGGATTGCCTGAGGGAAGAAACTGTTCCTGTTCCTGGTCGTTCTGGTGCTCAGAGCTCTGTAGCGTCGACCAGACGGTAACAGTTCAAAGAGGGAGAGTGTGCTGGATGTGAGGGGTCCAGAGTGATTTTACCAGCCCTTTTGCTCACTCTGGATGAGTACAGTTCTTGGAGAGTGGGGAGGGATGTACCATTTATTGCTCAGCAGTCCGGACTACCCTCTGTAGTCTTCTGATGTCAGATTTGGTAGCTGAGCTGAACCAGACAGTTATTGATGTGCAGAGGATGGATTCAATGATGGCAGAGCAGAACTGTTTCAGCAGCTCCTGTGGCAGGTTGAACTTCCTCAGCTGGCGAAGGAAGTACAACCTCTGCTGGGCCTTTCTCACAATGGAGTCTATGTGAATGTCCCACTTCAGGTCCTGGGAGATGGTGGTGCCCAGGAATCTGAATGACTCCACTGCAGTCACAGTGCTGTCCATGATGGTGAGCGGGGGAGAGCAGGGGGGTTTCTCCTGAAGTCCACGATCATCTCCACAGTTTTGAGCATGTTCAGCTCCAGGTTGTTAAGACTGCACCAGACAGCCAGCTGCTCAACCTCCTGTCTGTAAGCAGACTCATCACCGTCCTGGATGAGACCGATGACTGTGGTGTCATCCGCAAACTTAAGGAGCTTGACAGAGGGGTCTTTAGATGTGCAGTCATTGGTGTACAGGGAGAAGAGCAGTGGGGAGAGAACACAGCCCTGAGGAGCTCCAGTGCTGATGGTGCGGGTGCTGGATGAGAATTTTCCCAGCCTCACTAGCTGCTGTCTGTCTGTCAGGAAGCTGGTGATCCACTGACAGACGGAGGTGGGCATGGAGAGCTGAGTTAATTTGGGCAGGATTAATTTGGGCAGTGTTAAAGGCCGAGCTGAAGTCCACAAACAGGATCCTCACATAAATCCCTGGTCTGTCCAGATGCTGCAGGATGAAGTGCAGTCCCATGTTGACTGCATCATCCACAGACCTGTTTGCTCTGTAGGCAAACTGCAGGGGGTCCAGTAAGGGTCCAGTGAAGGCCTTCAGTTAAGCCAAAACCAGTCTTTCAAATAATTTCATGACCACAGACGTTAGAGCCATAGGTCTGTAGACATTAAGTCCAGTAATTTTGGGTTTCTTTGGGACGGGATGATGGTGGAGCATTTGAAGCATGAGGGGACTTCGCACAGCTCCAGTGATCTGTTGAAAATCTGTGTGAAGATGGGGGCCAGCTGGTCAGCACAGGATTTTCGGCAGGCTGGTGACACACCATCTGGGCCTGGTGCTTTCCTTCTTTTGTTCTTTCTGAAGACCTGGCGCACATCATCTTCACTTATTTTCAGTGCAGGTGTGGGGGAGATGGGGGGGTTGCTGGAGGGGTTAATGGTTGTGTGGAGAGGTGTTCGGGGCGGGTGTGGGGTGTTTTTTCAAACCAACAGTAAAACTCATTCAGATCGTCTGGCAGTTGTTGATTCTTCACAGTGCTGGGGGGGGGGGTGTCTTGTAATTGGGAATTTATTTCATACCTTTCCACACTGAAGCAGAATCACTGGAAGAGAACTTGTTCCTTAGCTTTCCAGAATAATTCCTCTTTGCCACTCTGATCTCCTTTTCCAGTGTGTATTTGGCCTGTTTATACAAGACTTTATCCCCCTTTCTGTAAGCATCTTCTTTGGCCTGACGGAGCTGTCTGAGTTTTACAGTGAACCATGGTTTTTCGTTGCTGTAGGTTAAACGAGTCCTGGTAGGAATACAAATATCTTCACAGAAGCTGATATATGATGTTACAGTCTCTGTGAGCTCGTCCAGATCGGTGGCAGCAGCTTCAAAAACAGTCCAATCAGTGAGGTCAAAACAAGCTTTTAAATCTTACTCGGCTTCATTAGTCCATCTTTTAACAGTTCTTAATACAGGTTTAGCAGATTTCAGTTTCTGCCTGTAGGTCGGTATGAGAAACAGTGATCAGATAGTCCTAAAGCTGCTTGTGGGACAGAGTGATATGCGTCCTTTATCGCTGTGTAAAAGTGATCCAATATATTATTGTCTCTGGTGCGACATGTAACATGCTGTCTGTATTTTGGTAGTTCACGGGAGAGATTTGCTTTATTAAAGTCCCCTAGAATGATTAAAACAGAGTCCGGGTGTTGTTGTTCTGTGTCTGTGATCAGATCAGCGAGTTTCTGTAAAGCTGAGCTCACGTGCGCTTGTGGAGGAATGTAAACACTCACGAGAATGAATGAACAAATCTCCCGCATCGAATAGAACGGCTTGCAGTTCATGAAGAGCGTTTCTAGATCAGAACAGCACATCTTCTTTAACACAGTTACATCTGTACACCACCTCTCACCGATGTAAAAGTGCCCCTGTCTGCACGTCCTGAAGCGACTGACCAGAGATACGGCTCCGCCAACTACAATGTCCAGCAAAACGTCCGAATAATCAAAATCCGGTAAAAGATTTTGTGGTGCGTTCTGCCGAATGTTCAGCAGTTCATCCTTGGTAAAACTGATAGTGTTTGAGAAACAAAAAAACAGGAAAAACAAAAAAGCAGACCAAACACTGAAGAGCAAAGCACTGTAGCTGCCATCTGCGGCGCCATCTTAGATGATATGAAGATGATCTGCTAACTGTGATAGTTTTTTGTATGACTGTGTAGAGAAACTGAATGATTGAAACACTTCCCACATGCAGTGCAGTGATACGGTTTCTCTCCAGTGTGGATCCTCTTGTGTGTCTTCAGGTTTCCTGACTGACTGAATCTCTTGTCACAGTATAAACACTTGTACGGTTTCTCTCCAGTATGAACTCTCACATGTGCCGTGAAGTGTTGTTTTAGAACAAAACTCTTCCCGCATTGGTCACATATGTGCGGTTTCTCTCCTGTGTGGAATAGCTTGTGTTTTTCCAGGTCTCCTGACCGACTGAATTTCTTGTCACAGTGTGAACAGTTGTATGGTTTCTCTCCAGTGTGGATGTTCATGTGATCCTTAAGGTTTGGTGATCGTGTGAAACTCTTCCCGCACTGATCACAAGTGAATGGTTTCTCTCCAGTATGAACTCTAATGTGAAGCTCAAGATGATGTTTGTATGTGAAACTCTTTCCACACAGAGTGCAGGTGAAATATTTCTTGGCTCCTCTCTGTTTGGTTTGAGACCAACTCAAATGTTGTTCTTCAGTTTTGACATGATTATTCTTACCAATTTCACTCAATTCTTCATTATCCTTGCTTTCTTCAATCAACTCTAAAATAAACATAAAAATGGTTTGTAAACTCTCAGTGACCCTGATGAACTCTGATGTAACAGTGTAAAGTAGACAATGTCTATACCAAATATTGGTCATTTTGATCAATTTTTGTAAATTATACGTCCCTGAATCTCTCAATGAATGAGGTACATTAATATTCCAATTAGTACTATTTTTTATTATTTTTAAAACATTATATGCTCAAATAACATGTTTCTACAGGGATAACTATTAAATTTGTTTGATCAACTACAATTGTAATAGGGTACTTTGAAAAAACTATCTAAATCTGCTTGAAGCTTTATAACCTTCAGCATTATTAATGAAGAATAAACACCAACATTAAATCTTTCTGTTTGGTTTGAAAGCAACTCAAATGTTGTTCTTCAGTTTTGACATGATTATTCTTACCAATTTCACTCAATTCTTCTTTCACTTCGATTTCTTCAATCAACTCTAAAATAAAAGTAAAAATGGTTGATTTTCAGTAACCCTGATGAATTGCTATACAAAATTTTAGTCATTATTGTATTTGATTTTTTTTTATTATACACATCTGTAACTTTCCATGAAGGAAGTGCATTGATCTTCAAATTATCCCAGCAGGCACAAAACAGGCACACAACGTCATAAGACATTGGTATTTGGTTAAATTTTGGTTGCGACGTCGGGTGACCAAAATCCAATGTAAATCCAACGTCTAATGTCAATGTTAAATTGATGTCCAAAACCGACGTCAGCTGACGTTGAGATTTAGTTGTTTTTTGGTTGTGTAACCAAAATCCAACGTTAATCCAACGTCAAATTGACGTCAAATATTGACGTCAACCCGATTTTCATTTTCAACCAAAATCCAACGTCTGTCTGACGTCATGTCCAACGTCAACCTGACGTTACATAGACGTCTGGTGCCTGCTGGGATCATTTTTAAAACATTATAGACACAAATCCCACGTTTTTTGGGGGAAAACTATTAAGTAGGTTAAACGTACCCATTAAGCACACTTCCATTTTTGAGATCAGATTATAAAAACAAAAAACAATTTATTATCCTACTTGATGTCTTAACCAATTTATGTGTTTGTTACTAGATACCTCCTATAATCTCAGGTCAATCAGATCATTGCATGCTGAGATACGAGTCTCCATGTGTTCACTCTGTCTGGCGGCCATTTTGAAAGCTGTCTAAAAACTTTCACCAAAAGAGGAGCCCCTTAAATGTGTGTTTAAGCCTTTATTTTGGGTAAGTTTCACTACTTATTGTAAAATTAAGAGATAAATGTTCAGACTTCTGCATATTATATCCTGGAACTTGGATGTGGGAAATAATTACATTAGATCCAAAATATAGTTTTAGCAACACAGCGCAGATGCTACAGAACACGGTTAGCTGACTAGCTGTATAAGATTGTGTGCTACGCTAATATATTACTTCACAGGCATTACTGGCTTGTACTTTTACATCCATAATATTATAAATTGACAGTTTATTGCTGGTCTGTGGTTTTACACTGCTGTAATTTTTAAAGATTTCATATTATGTTAAGGTGATCTTAAACGGTGCGCTACTATGAAAATCACACCGCTTCAGTGTGACATCAATAAGAAAAAGCATAATTTCATAGATATTGTTAATAATAGTTGTTCATATTAAAATATGTATGAACTTAATACATGAACTAGACTATTTATTTAGCAAAATCTTGTCATTTTAATAAATATTACATTAAATGTATTAAAAAATGTTCCTCTTCCACATTGAACATCTATGTAAATACTTCATAAACAGACTTTAAATATTAACTGATGGTTGTCACTTTAAGTTCAGTGATATTTGGGGCAAGAATCATGTGTATTCCAGTATTCAGAGACTTTAGATAAGCTGACATCCATTTAAAAAGAGGCTTCACAATGAGGCTATTGTTTCTGTGTTCATCCCCATGAATGAAATGTTTTATTGGTTTGTTTTATTTGATTTTTGAATGTTATTTAGCTGAACGTGGACTAGATGTTGATATGTAGTTAGATGACACTTCATTATGAATATATAACTGATCGACTTGAATGCCTTGTTGCTTGACTTTAGTGTTCCGTTTTTTTTTTCGTGATTGACTTTGCACCTTCAAAAATATATATATTTTTACAATTATTCTTTAAAAAATGTCCTTAAAATAAACAAGAATTTTTAATAAAACATGATGTGAGCTTAATGGGAACAGGGGTGTGCTTAAAGGGTACAAAAATGTACCCATTAAGCACAGACAGACTTTTTAAATTTAATGATGCATATCTTAATTGAAATGCTTTTGTCATTTAAAATAAAATTAAATATTTTTGTGTGAGAGATTAATATTTTATTTTGGATTTTGGTGAGGTTAATAGGTACGTTTACCCTATGTTTGATCAGCTACACAGTTATCTAACAGAAATGGCTGATTAATGAAGAATAAACAGCAACCTGTTTGTTGTTCAGTATCTTCAGTGTGTTTGATTCTGCAGGACTCTGGATCTCTCATCTTCTCTCTGTCCTCTTTAATAAACTCAGTCTTTGATCAGATTTCAGCTCTTCCTGATGCTCTGATGCGCGTCTTCACTTCTGATGGCAATCTTCCAGCATTTATTGCTGAACTGCTGAAGGTGTGATTGTTGTGAGAGGAGCTTCACTGAACATGAATTTCTGTCTGGAAGAAGCAGATTTGCCAAAATCAATACATCAGTTAACTTAGTTATTTTTAAACAATCTACACATTTAAGCATTTATGTAAGTGAAGCAGATGTCCTCCAAATTCTATCTTTGAAGAGACCTGAGCCTTACAAAAACAAAGTTTTGACTCTTTGTAAATCATAATATCACTATACTAAAATTAACAGCATTGCCACAAAAAGCACATCATTTTAAAATGCTCATTCAGTAACACTGCAATCACACTCAGTGTATTTCTGTGGTGTTGTCTTTCTAGTGTCAACATTCTATTGATGTTTTAGCAGAAAGTGTGTAGAAAGTGAAACAGTAAACCTACTGTAGCCTACCACAAAACAGAATTTCAATGTTTCCTGTGTCTATAGGCTATTATAAATATCTATGTCTAGACTTAAAATGTTAAGAAATATTAAGCAGTATCTATACTTAATTTTAACCATGTAAAGCATGGTAAGTTTTAGGTTCAATATTCATCGGGTATTGTTTCCCCTACCCTTGTTCCACAGAGTCGACAGTCTTACAAAGATATCAATACCACAGTTAGTTTTAACAATATGCAGTTATTTTATATTGACATGAAATGAAACCACTAAGGCGCATTATGATGTTTATGCCTAAGAATGCTTTGATTAGATGTAGTTTACTTTGTTTAAACTGTGGCTGGAATTTGTAGACGATCCTTTAAGCGACATGAGCGTACGAGGTAGTGTCCCTTATTGTCCTTTTCTGAAGTTGGCAACCCTAATTATGTTGTCATTATTATTATCTGCACATTTAATACTTACAATATTTAATAGATTACATTTTCACAAAAAACAGCTACTCTTTGTAACAGTCGTCGCTGCGCTGAATCATTTTGTGAAGTAGCTAACGGTTTTGTTTCATACAGCTCATCAGCTCTTGCCAGTGAGTGAACTCGTCTTCACTATAAACTGGGTCACTACATAGGGAGCGAAATGAGACACAGCTTCTCTGTTATTCATGTACGAGAGCTGTTACTCATAAAAATAACGTTTATTCATGTATCGCAATGTTTACTTCATCCATAATTAAACCATTTTACGTTGCTTGTAAAAGCTATTACATTTCCTGAACTGTTCGCATTGATTTAAACACTTTAAATGCTTAAAAAACACACAAACCTTTCTTCAGCCGAACCACAACAGATGCAGGAGAGCGGTGCAGTCTTATGATGTCACATCACAACACCAGAATAAAAGTCCTGTCATTACTAAAATACAAATGCAAATTTAAATGAGTTGATTTATTGGTGAAATACATATTTAAACAAATGTTGTCCACTGGTGTGATGAAAATATTAAGAACTACATGAAAGAATGTGAGCTTCTGTCTTAAAGACAGAACTTTGAGATGCTCTTAGGGCAGCAGTACACAATATTAATATAACTGTCATTTTGTGTTGATCTCTCTTGAGTCACAAAAAAACATTGTCTAAACACAACATGTGTCAGAATGCTATCAACAATACCATATTATAGTATAATAATCAAATAATAGCAGTGTATGTGTGCAGAAACCCTTCACACTGAGAGGATGTATTTTTACTTGTAAATCCCACTGTTTGCATTCTACAAGTATAAATAGTTTCTAATACTATAGTGTTTTTGAACCATACTATAGTAATGTGTATTATACTGTATATATTATATTATGTTGAGTATTTACAACACTTTGTTAATGAATGCTACATCATACTGTAGTATTAACTATAGTGAACTGATCAACTGTAATGAATAGTATACTTTAGTTTTTACTACAGTAAACTGTAGTGTATTGTGGCATAACATAACCTATGGTTGTAGAACACTTAGTACAGTATTGGGTAAAGTAATTTGTTTATGTTACTATAGTTGTTATATTACCACAGCAACTATAGAATTACCACAACAAATTAATTCAAGTACTTTACTATAGTATGGTTCAAAAACACCATAGTATTTACTATAGTATTTTTTCATTGTGAGTGCACAGAAATAAAAGTAGATCCTTTATAGTTCTGAACAATGTAGCCTATTACGCTTCAGCTTTCCGCACAAACGACTGGATATGCGTCAGTGCACATTTATCTAGGTTAAGCATTTAAGGATCTACTGGTGTGTCTTTGACGATGACAGCATTAAATCCATCTCAGGTAATTCCTATGAACAGGTCAGTGAAGTGAAGGAGAAGATTCTGACGCAATTGCGCTCTCGTCGCATTTATACTGCCCGCCAAGCCTGTCAGTATTTGCATGCAATTTGCATAGATGAGCATCAATTGGCCAGTTTATTGAACTGGCGTTAGCCTATAAGACTTCAGGATTTCAGAAAAGGGGAGGAGATTTCCTGTAGTGATAAGGGAATCTTATTTTGTTCTGTGACACTTAAAAATAAATATTAAAGCCCTAAACATACTGCACGATTTTCGGCTGTCCCAGACGAAAGATTGGCATCGTGAAACAATCATGGCCAATCAGAAATCATCACGATTGCTTCACGATGCCAGTCTTTTGTCTGGGACAGCCGAAAATCGTGCCGTGTGTTTAGGGCTTAAGGCACTCGGTGTACTCTGGGCCGCATTATCCTAATGGGCAACATGGGCTGCAGCCCAGGGCCCCTGAACACTAGGGGGCCTCCGAGACACTTTTTCATTTGCAGGCATACGCCGTATGACCACCTAGACCATACAAATAACAAATTAATTATTATTTTTCAAAGCATTGTTTGAATTGCGAACGTAGCAGCTCCAGGAAGGCTTTAAGATCACGAGGAATCCTCTGCCGCCTAGATGCTGCAAATCTGCAAATCAGTTTGGGCGAATGCAAAGACGTGATTATTGATGGTAAACACAACATCCAGCTGCAAAACATACAATCTACCTGAGGGAAGACGTCTCTCACTATTGTAAGTGAATGTTATAGAGAAACAAAAGTATACATGTTTAAAAATGTATTGTGTATTAGCTAAACTTGGGCCTCATTATTGAAAAACAAATTCAAGCAGCAAAAGCAGCCCACACTCTATATGTGTTCATATGTGTTCATTAAAAAAAAATCATTTTCATGCATTCATAAGCTACATGGTTGCAATAAAATTTTACTTCAAATTTTTAAGTGCCATTGTTTAAAAATGCTTTATTGACTGACGTTTCATAGACGTTCAGTTGTGCTTTCAAATGCTATGCCATATTGTATGTATGAAATTTCACAGTATATCCACCTCCTAAATTAATACACCTATGTGTAGTCACAATTCCATAATGGTAAAATTTACTCAGGCCAGTGGTTTGTGTAACGTGCATGACATTTTTTGTCTGACAGATGAGGATTTAATTGAGGAATTCTAGATCTAATACATATCTGACATGAGATCAGAAAACTTAAATAAGTAACAATAAATAATAATGTGTATTAATCTGGAACAGAAGATTTATGTACAGATTTGTGAATCTATATTTAAAGCTGTATAAATAAAGAGATACATAGCCTACCTGTTTCGAGTATCTTGACAGGTGACAAGGACGAGGGGCTCTTCCAAATGTCCTCACTTGGTACGGCGGATATGAAAGTATCCTCCTCCACGTTGTGGTCGGCGTAGAAATGGCACTGATATTGCTCGTGTTCATCCATCTCTTGTTTCGAGATGCTTTTGCACGGATCAAGATCATAACACAGAGGCTGCATTCGAAACCGCATACTTCCATACTATTTAGTAGGCAAAAAGCAGTAGGCGAAGGATAAGTATGCATGAAATCTCAATATCCACAAAAGAGTAGGCGAGATTTACCTGGATGGAGCACTATTTCTTGCGAGATTCGGGCGTACGTATACTGAAGTATCGTTCAAATATGCCTACTTACCTACTATATAGTAGGCGAAATGGGTACACGAGAAGAGTAGTATGTCCGAAACCACAGTATTCATAAAAGAGTAAGCGAGAGATCCCCGGATGGCCTACTGCGTCCCGCCCATACTCCGAAGTGCCAATCGAGGGATACTTTTCAATTCCAGAAGCCCTCGCGAGAGGATACGTCATCATCGAACGTGATGGAGAACAGCGACGAGGGCGTTTACAAATGTGAGTATTACAAACCAAAACACGGTTCCTTGTGTTAAAATTGGATTTGTTAAGCTACTGGAGAGTAAACTGTTAACTAGTGTTCCTGTGGCTCAGTGGTAGAGCATTGCTTCAATTCCCAGGGAACACACATACAGACAAAACAAATGTATAGCCTGAATGCAATGTAAGTCGCTTTGGATAAAAGCGTCTGCTAAATGCATAAATGTAAATGTAAATGTAACTTGTTGAGGGTGTAAGATGCTAGACGGTAAAGTTACAGTATATTTGTGTTTTTTCTGTAAAAACATGTTTTTTTATGTATAGCGAACAGGGGAGCTCCAGTAAGCACACCAGGCCCGTCGCCAAGGGAGAGCATTAGGGGGCATTAGGAGCCCCCCTGCTTACATGATCTCGAGTGAACTTAATATTGAGAACAAAAAACGTTTATTTTACTGATCTAGTCTATGAATATTCCAGGAAAAAAAATCACATATTCAGCAGCATTTAGCTCAAAGAACCACTAATCTCTACAACGGTAAATTATTAGGAAGCTATTACACAGTGGCGTAGTGGACGGGCACGCAGTGCGGGGTGCGCAAATAGCAGCACATAATGCCCGTTTCACACCGCAAGTGTGAGCAGCGCGTGAGGAGCAAGTATTTTTTTCGGCGCCCATGTTAACAAATGAGTGTATTCACACCGGGAGCAGAAGCAGCGCGTGAGTGTCAAGCAGGAGCGTTGCGTGAGCAGCGCTGCAGCGATCGTTTCGGCGCCCAGTCTATATTTTTGCTGCGCTGTTCACGCTCAAATAAAGTGACAGCACACTTTTGATGGACAAAATAAATATGATTTCACACAAAAACTGCTATAAACGCACAGAACAAGCATAAAATGCACAGAATACGCATGTCTAGTGTGTTTAATAAGAATTGATGTCAAAAGAAAATTAAAAATCCAAAATATGTAGGCTACAGAAGATATAAACGTGTTTTTAATTATTCAGTTTGGGTGCAAGTATGGTGTACTGAAAAAAAAGAAGCCAGAAAATATAACAAACTTCTAGAGCTGATTCACGGCAGAATTTAATGTTTTTTGCTTTGGAGCCGCTGCGGCCGTCATGCTCTACAAATGTTTCTGCTGCAGCAACACTGTAGTTACGCTGACGTGCTGCTCACGTGCCGCTCACGCTTGCGGTGTGAAACGGGCGTAAGGATTCACACCGTCACCTCAAGCACCTGCAGCGCGTCTGTGTAGGGAGAAAAACATAAAACAACATAGGCCTATATAAAAGGAATAAAATAAATAGTCCTGAACGAAATGTATTTCACTTAAATAATCACTTAAATAACTAGTTCATCACGATCTCACAAAGTTAAGTTATAATCAACAAATCTCTCTCTACACTGCGCAGTGAATCTCTATTTACATAGTGTTATAAAGAGAAGATTCGCGAGCGTGCAGAACTAAACTCTGGCGATTTGCGCGGTGATTCTAACATAGCCTATATAAAAGTCATAATATAACATATAACACAAAAGTCAAGATTATCGACAGCCTATCTTTTTAAATACGTTTTAATATAGAACTTGATCAATTTAAGTAATAATACAGGTTGTTATTGTTTTGGTGAATGTCTGTTTCTGAGATCATAAAAAAGTGTGCCCCCCTATGAAAACGAAATGCCCCCCCACTGAAGATTTTCTGGCGACGGCCCTGAAACACACGTATGTCTGCAAAGTGAATTTACATAAACCATTTACATCTTAAAGACGATTACTAAATGTATATTTCATATGAGACAGGAAAATGTTCGAAAAGAATTGCAGATGAGCACATCACAACATGAACACACATCTGAGTGAGTGATGTATGTGTGTGTTTATGTAGAATTCACTGTTGTCAACTGCTTTAGATTAATGTAATTAATGTAAATAAACAATTCTACATGGAGTAACTAAATATAAGTTATCTATTTCATTAGTATTGTTGATAAATTGAGGAGCATTTGTGTTGGACATCAGCAACTATGTACCTCAACATGAAAATAAAGTATTAAGCAGATAAATCACAGAGGTGACTGAATCTTGTCTTTGTGTTACAGGACAGATGAGACACGTGTGTTCAACCAGTAAAGAGTGACCGATAAAGGAATGCTGCCATCAAAGGCTTTGAATGAGTATGCTACAGAAATGAATAACAGCCGAGGCTGCATTCACCAAACTCAGAAGCCGTTTCGTTTCGGCGTCTATTCTCCGGGCCCCTGATCCCACATGCCAGTTTGTGGTGGAGGTCGACGCGTCAGAGGTGGGGGTAGGTGCAGTGCTATCCCAGCGTGCCACCTCGGACGACAAGATGCATCCCTGTGCATTTTTTTCCCATCGATTGTCCCCTGCCGAACGCAATTACGACATCTGTAACAGAGAGTTGCTGGCCGTCAAGCTAGCGTTGGAGGAATGGCGTCATTGGTTAGAGGGGTTCCTTTCGTGGTTTGGACCGACCATAAGAATCTCGAATATATTCAGTCCGCCAAACGTCTTAACTCCAGGCAGGCTCGTTGGGCACTATTTTTCGGACGTTTTGATTTTTCCATCTCCTATCGGCCGGGTTCTAAGAACATCAAGCCCGATGCATTGTCACGCATTTTTGATCATTCGGACTGCCCGGTGTCTCCCGAGTGCATCGTACCTGAGAGGTTGGTTGTCTCTGCAGTCACTTGGGAGATCGAATCGAAGGTCCGCACGGCCTTAGAAGGGGTAACGCCCCCGCCCGGATGCCCAACAGGCCAGTTGTTTGTGCCAGAGAGGTTACGGTCCAACGTCATTCAATGGGGTCATTGTTCCAACATGGCTTGTCATCCAGGAATCGGTCGCACCATGTTTTTGGTTAAACAACGATTCTGGTGGCGGGCCATGGCTCGCGATATCCGAGAGTTTGTTTTGGCCTGCTCAGTCTGTGCTCGGGGTAAGACTTCCAATCGACCTCCAGAGGGGTTACTTCAGCCGCTAGATTTCGTTACTGCCCTCCCGCCCTCCCGGTTGTTTTAACTGTAGTGGACCGATTCTCGAAGACGGCTCATTTTATTCCCTTGCCCAAATTGCCCTTAGCCAAGGAGACAGCGGCCACTGTAGTTAATCATGTCTTTCGCATGCATGGCCTCCCGGTAGATGTGGCTTCCGACAGGGGTCCCCAATTTGTGTCCAAATTTTGGAGAGAGTTTTGTCGACTACTGGGGGCGACTGTGAGTTTGTCTTCTGGGTTTCACCCTCAGACCAACGGTCAAACTGAGCGGGCCAACCAGGATCTCGAGAGGGTATTGCGATGTTTGGTCACTCAGAATCCCACTTCCTGGTGTCAGCAACTATCATGGGTTGAGTACGCTCATAACTCATTACCGGTGTCGTCCACAGGCCTCTCACCGTTTGAGTGTAGTTTAGGTTACCAGCCACCTCTTTTCCCTAGTATGGAATCCGAAGTCGCGGTCCCCTCTGCTCACGCCTTCGTCCAGAGGTGTCACCGTACCTGGACGAGAGCCCGAGACACTCTCCTCCGGGTGGGGGCGTGCACCAAGGCTAAGGCTGATCGCCACCGGTCGAAGCCTCCCGTCTACATCGTTGGTCAAAAAGTGTGGCTTTCTACCAAGAACATTCCACTCTGATCCTTGTGTAATAAACTGGCTCCCAAATTTATTGGCCCGTTCCCTGTCACTAAAATTATTAGTCCAGTGACCGTCCGCCTCAAACTCCCTCCTGCGTACAGGAGAATTCATCCCGTGTTTCATGTGTCCAAGATTAAACCCGTTTTTCGGTCTCGTCTTAATCCGCCTACTCTGGTTCCTCCCCCGCCGCGACTCATAGATGGGGAACCCACCTATTCGGTAAATTGTATTCTGGACTCGAGGCGGAGGGGACGAGGATTCCAATACTTACGGTTACGGTCCGGAGGAGAGAAGTTGGGTTCCGGCCAGGGACATACTGGATCACTCCCTTATTGATGATTACAATCAACAGGTAAGATCGGCTGGGAGCGCCGAGAGGCGCTCCTAGGGGGAGGGGTACTGTCACGGTTCATGGGCTCACGATCCCATCCTTGCTCTGTTGTGTGTGTGTCTGATTGAGGCTGATTCGCTCCAGCTGAGGATCATTTACAGGGGCTATATTAGATCCTGTCACGCTGTCTTGTGTTGTCAGATCCTCAGATTGTCTGCCGTGTCATGGTCAGTGGTTTTCGTCCGTTCCTGCTTCCGTGATTCCTGATCTCTGTCGTTTCCTGGACTCTATTCACCGGACACTTGGCTGCCCATTGTTTCCCTGCGCTACCTGCCCCAACCTACGGAGAGCTCAACCTTGTTTCCTCAGTTTCACCTGTCTGACGTGTTTGCAATAAACCGTTCTTGTTTCCGCAACTTGAATCCTCCAGTCTTTATTTATGACACACATTGGTAACACTTTACTTAAGGCCTTTATGTATAATGCATTGTAATGGGTTAATGCATTATAATTATTAGATTAGAAACCTTTATTGTCCACACATGTGGAAATTCATCTTCGGCGCCACAAAAATATATACCACAAATACACTTGACTTCACAGTCCAATACAACAGACACACAGAACATACAAGAACATCCTGCCCCAAGGATCACAGACACATAAGACACAAAATAAGTATGTAGAAATTAGGCCAATAGCACTAAAACCACAAATAGATAATAATAAATAACTAAATAATATTAACAAACAAACAACAGCAATTAATTACATAATATTGTTGCAGACCCCACCCTGGAAGTCCACTCAACAGATGAGAATTGCCTTTTTTAATGAAGAAAGAGAGAGAGACAAGAGTTTGCCTGTAGTCAAGCGGTCCTCTTTGTTGACTTTAATCAAAACATAGCAATCAAATCCATGAAACTTTAACCCACAGTATTTCACGTTGGGAAAATAAATGTATCAATATACACAAGCAGTCCGTGACAACAAATAAACAGTAAATAAACAAAGAAATAAATCTTATCAACGTTCACACAACTCACATAGCAGACTGAATTCAGGTAACTTAAGTAACAGGTAAGTAATAACAGTACATGTTATGTTGTATTTTTTTTGTATCCTCACGCTGACAATTGGTAACTTTAACATTAAACAAACCATAAATAAGTACATTAAAATGATTATTTTATGTACAGTTACTCAAACTTGACCACCTCAAAGTCAATGCCAAGTGTAAAACACAAGTGAACTCTATGAATTGACAGCTGTTCTAAAATTACTAATTAAGTAGGTTTCTAATTGAAAACACATTAATTGGACAGTAAAGAATGTGAATTTGTAATTTATCTTGACGTTTGACCATTTTACTAACCTTTTTTTAATGAAGAAAGAGAGAGAGACAAGAGTTTGCCTTTAGTCAAGCGGTCCTCTTTGTTGACTGAAGATGCGCCGTAGTCGCCATGGCAACTCTTCCCTTAACTGCCACTCAGTATTTAGAAAATGCAACTTTGCTCTCTTTGATATACTCTTGATGACAATATGTTACTTATATAAATACATAGAAATAAACACATGTAAATAATAAATAAAATATATACAATCAATTCAATATTCCTGTGACCAGAACTACATGTGGGGGTCACAATATACATAGACCTGATTATAAATCATTTATTTAATAAAGTAACAGCAGATGGTATAAAAGATGTCTTAATAATATTTCTTGTTGCTATGGGTACCCTGTATCGTCTGCCTGAAGAAAGTTTTTCAAATTCATGTTGGAGAGGATGGCTGGAGTCCTGGGCCCGTATTCATAAAGATTCTAAGAATCCTTTTAGAGAGCTCCTAATTTAGCTTAAAAAATTCTAGCTAGGAGTCTTAGCTTAAAAGTGATTCAGGACCAATCTGAGAGCAACTCTGAGCGAGGAAAAGACAGAAACTGTTATCTTAGTGAGGAGGCGGGGCTAACCCTGTTGCTAGCTATGACACAGTCTTTTGAAGACTGTGATTGGTTGGTTGTCCATGAAGGAAATGAAAGAGCGCTTTTAAGAGTAGGGTTTATTATAAGCCTTCACTTTGAAATTCCAAGCGTAATTTTTCCTGTTTTACCATACTCTCTCTCTCTCGCACGCACACACACACACACACACACATTATATTCTTTATTTTTTATTTACCATGCAGTCATACTTAACGTATTTTATAGGAAATGAACAGCGACATAATAAGGTTCTGAAAGTGCTGTAACAGACCCAAATCATCGCTGCTGCATAGTTGCATTTTTCCAGTTGCCAAATATGTTAATGTAGTGATTACGTCCATTTCTGGCTCTATGGCATTTCTGCACGGTGTCGGAGATGTTAGCGTGTCTTTAATAAGATCTGTCACAAACATGATCCCTGCATGATCTAATGTGTAGCGTCTTATTAACTCACTGTTATGCATTGTGTGCAACACATTTCTTCTCCCTCTTCATGTTTCATCCATTTTCTCCACTGCTAAAGAAACTCTGAAGCCTCTTAAAAGTCCTCGTTCGTACTCCTAACAATTTCGGACATTAAGACCTCTTTTAAGGGTTAAGATGCTTTCTGAATTACTTTTTTCTTTACTAGGATCTTTTCTTTAAATTTAAGAGGAAACACCCACATTTCTAAGAATTTTCTTAGAATTTTGTTACTAGGAGCAACTCTTAGCACTAAGATTTTTTCATGAATACGGGCCCTGAACTATTTGTGAGGCTTTCCTCCTGGTCTGGTTTGTATACAGTTCCACCAGCTACCTCTGGGGGTCTAATATGATTTTACTGGCTATATTAATAATCTTTGTGATCTTACTTTTACTTCTAGCCCACAGATTCCCATACCAACAGGTGATGTTATAAGAAATAATACTTTCCAGCAAACTGGTGTAGACATCCTCAGGATTCCCTTACTCACATTAAAACTATTTAGTTTCCTCAAAAGAAACAATATTTGGCTTGCCTTCTTATAGATATATAGTCTGTGTGCTCAAAATTTAAGATACAATCTAGGATAATCCCCAGATATTTAAAACTATTTACAATCTCAACATGTCGGCCCCCAATTATGATTGGCTGACATGTAGGTTGCCCTTCCCTAGTACTGACAACAAGTTCCTTGGTTTTAGAAGTATTTAGTGACAGAGCACTCTCCTCACACCATGCCACCAGGCAGTCTATATGCTCAAAGTAGGCCCTTTCTATCTACCCCTTCCTCTGACCATAAGACCAACCATAGCCATGTCATCGGCATACTTAAACTAAAATTACTTTCACATATCTGCATTTCATTTATATACATAGAAAACAATGCAGGTGCTAACACATAACCTTGGGGGACTCCAGTATTCAGAATAACCTCGTCAGACATGGTACCCTGTACAGAGACTCTTTGAGGATGGCCAGCTAAGTAGTCCTTGATCCATAACACAAGGTGCCCATTGGTATCCAGTTTTAATAGCCGATCTAATAAAATGTCAATCCTGAGAGTATTAAAAGCTGAACTAAAATCAATAAATAAAATTCTAGCAAAAGCGCCAGGATGCTGAATGTGCGTACTAATCACATGTAGCAGAGTTAACGTAGCATCCTCAGTGCCTCTCTGTGCCTTATAAGCAAACTGCAGTTGGTCAGACAAATGGCAAATGCCCTAACACAACCCTTTCCATGCATTTACATAGAATGCTGGTGAGGGCAATAGGTCTGAAGTCATTAGGTGATACAGGGTTGCAGTTTTTAGGCATTATTCATAATGTGCGTTGTAATACATTATATCTTGTTGTAAATGCATACAACAAGCGTAGTGTAACAATGAATTGATAAGTGTTATAATGTCTTAACTGTGGTTACAATTATTGATGAGATTGTACAATGCATTATAAGGTGCATTACAAGGCATAATTAATGCATTAAAACTACTTTTATAATGCATTATACATAAAGGCTTTAAGAAAAGTGTTACCGACACATTTATTGATATAGTATTTCCATCATTTGAGCAGCAACAAAATAAATACAACATACCTCGGTCACTTTTTCTTTTTTTATAAATTGAATAAACTGTTAAATAAAATAATCCATTATGCCCATTCCATTAATCCATGGAAATGATAATTTTACCTGATCAAGGAGGTATTATATATATATATATATATATATATATATATATATATATATACAGTTGACAAGTACATCAACTCTAGAACACTTAAAGTCTTCCTGGGAGGAATATGTGGGTGTTGAAATTACAGACGAGCAATGGAATAGAGCCCTAAACAGATTCATAGTTCATCATGGCCTCATTCAATTTAAAGTAATACATCGTTTACACTGGTCTAAGCAAAAACTCGGTAGATGTGATCACTGTGAGCATGCACCAGCATCACTGGCTAATGTGTTCTGGAGATGCCCAAAGTTATCATCCTACTGGAAAAGTATTTTTCTGACCTTTTCAAGAATATTGCAAAGGCCTATCAGGGCTCAAGAGTGCGACCAAATTTCTCAACGGAAGGTTATCTATCAGTGTGTGATGAGGGTACAGCAAACCAGTGTTGCCAGGGTAATGGCTGTGGCACAAGTGTTCGTGGGCTATTTTGAAAATACAGTCGCGGGAAAAATTATAGAGCCGAGGGTTGCGTTTTTTTGGGCTAACATACTTTTATGATCTACCGCGGCCGCCCAAAGTGTATATAGACAAATAAAAACTAAAATAGATCCTTTTACTAATGTTTATCATACTTGGAATGTATACCTGGCAACTTCAGAACGGAGAGACGCTTGTAACATCACAAACAACGTGAGTTTCAACCAGAACATACAACACAGCAGAAATAAACATGACAACAGCCACTATACATTATATAAAATAATAAACACACGATTACGATAGGATATGGTTTCTATGTGATTTTCTTGAGATGAATGTGTAACTTACATCTGAAATGCTCATTTTTGCAGCGATATAAAAGGCTATAAAAAGCATATTTTAACAACAGTAAACGCCCAAATTCCACATGTGATCGCAAAAGGAAGTTATTACAAACACTCGATGGTGGTTTGAAGTGAGTTCTGAGTAAAAGTGTACTATTAATCTCATAAATTGTCTTATGGAGCATGATGCTAATGTAAGCTCTTATGCACCTGCAGAGCAGGTCCAGTTCTTCTTCGTAATGCATTTGGTCATAATACTTCACGTAAGGTCGCAAGAAAATGATTTGTATTTATTTAGAAATACTTTTGATAATAGTTGGGTAAATGTATACTGGGATTGAAGCGATGTGGCTTGGTAAACGTTTTATTGCCAGTATAAAGACTGATAATGGCTGAATAAAAACAAAAGAATAATAAGGATTATGTCTCATACCTGGCGGAGGTGTGAAAGGTTATGTTTCCTTAAACTAGTTTGTCATGCATTTTCTTTATTTCATCACATTTACAGGTAAATCCTAGTATTTTAAATTTGTGATTAATCATGATTAATCACAGTACATGACTGTGATTAACGCGATACATTAATCGATTGACAGCACTAATTTTTACTTAATCTGTTGTCTACATGATTCAACTCCACCTATAAAATTGCATTTTACTAATGAAGAAAAAAAACCTGAATGTGTGAAAGACATGACAACATTTATATAGGACGCATTGAGGAGCCCAAACTAAACTCAGTGGCCAAGTGATGCTTATGATCCATGATATTGGTACAGATTCTGTGTAATGAACAATTCTTTGTGACTGTATATTTCAAGTTGGAAAAGACATTTAGTTCCCACTTTAAGTGAACCTTAGTTCCCAGGTTGACCTGATCATCTATTAAAATGCTGATAAAGTCAAGAAAAGATGAGACATAAACACATGACAGTATGATTGAAATGTTAAAATGTAGGAAAATAATAATAATAATAATAAAATAAAACACTTTTATTCTGTAGCACCTACAAAAATAATTTGGCGCCTAAGTTTTTTTCTTATAGAAGCCAATGGCTCCTTACTCGATTTTTTTGTCTGGAGCCTTGACCACCAGTGTGCAGCATACACGGAGCTACAATCGCAAACCTCGAATATCTCTTTGGGTTTGAGACTACAGATCTTAACTTACTTTGCGCACTGAAAAGACTGAAAATGCAGGAAACCTTCAGCCACCATTGGATACCTTCGTAGGGCCAATTGTGTGGACCTTTACTTGTAGGGTTAAAAATTATCAAAGACTTCTGCTTTCCTGTCCTAAACCTTCAAAATCTCCATTAACAAAAGGGCCATTTGGAATTCCTGAAGGCACAGAAGTGCTGAGATGTGTATACATTAGCCGCTTTTCCACTGTCAGGCCAGTGCGAGCCAGGGCTAAAACATGCTGAGTGAGGCCAATAGCCTCATACTTCAAGCCCAAAATCAGGTCGCGTTTCCACTATCAGACCAGTGCTACTGTATAACATGCCCTTAACATGCCTCTTTGAAGCAAACGTCACACAACCCCAGCATATCACCAGCGAGGGAAAAATGAATAAACTATAGCGTAAAAAGAGCTTAACAGAAACAGATGTTTGGTCCTTACATAAAGACTTAAGAAACATTCAGCATCAATATTTTATATATCAATGATTTACGATGAATAGTAATTTATTCATTTTTGTCAGCATGCTAAATCAAACTGATATTTATCATTATTTCACATAAAAAGGGAACTCGTATACATTCGTACTTCAATTATTTGTGAAGACAGGAATGCACAAAACAACTCCATTAGGGCGTTTAAGTCCAAATGCGTACAAATATAACAGCAGAAAAGACAGAAAATTAAGAGTTACATGGAGTATATGAAATTTATGAAATATGTGGATGCAAAAGTCCGGTATAAACAAAGATACATGGAGGAGAAGTAACAAATATGAAACCAAATAAATACATGACTACAATCATATATGATGTCTTCTGTGTACTTAAAGTGGTCTCTGGTTTTTTCATAATCGTAACGTTTTTATTATAGTGATTGTTAGCACATGTAGCCTTTAGCATTGCATATAATACATTTCTGCCTCATACGGTGATCAGAATTCCCATTGGGTCGCAATTGTAAGTTAATTCAGACACTCGCTGGAAGTGACAGTGGTAACATGACTGGCTCTGGCACACACTAGCACGTTCAGTTTTGCCCCGACAGTGAAAACATTTCACATTTCACATTTCAGTGAAAACGGCTATTGGGGGTCTACTAATTGTCACACCTTTAATACAGTGGGTGATGCTGTAATCTGCTGATTGGTCAGTTTGAATGTCTCAAATTTGGGTTTTGGTCACATGGTCAAGGAATGGATAAAAGAAGATTATAACAATTGCTATTTCGCATTCTTAGCTGGCGATCTCTTTCTTTGCTGGGGCTCCGCTATCTCTCTCCCTCGCTTTCTTTCAGTCTCTCAAGTAACATTTCATTCTGGGTACCTTTAAGTGTATCATCTCTTAATCTGTTTTGTAACCAATTCAAGCATAACAAAATATTGTTAATTTCAATGACAAATTATGTGCTAACTAGTCTTGATTTAACATTAACACTGAAGTGTTACCTATTGGAATACAATATAGTCACACAACAGCAATGCTAACATGCTGCAGATTTCAGCTCAAACCACAAACAAATACACCTGAACCCGCTAATAAAAGCATTCAGGGTTACTTGATAATGACAGACAGGTGTGTTTTAAAGCTGGAAGTTGAAAGTCTGGTTGGAACTGAAGTTTGCAGCATGTTGAAGATCTCTGGTATAGATGACATGGTTACATTCACTGTTTTCATAGCCTTCAATATGAACATTGTTTGTAGGACATTAATGGGCAGGATGTGAAATAACATCTTTTTTTTATCAAATAGAAAAATAATAATAATAATAATAATACAGAGATATATACCGTATATCATCATTCAGCCCAAAAATACAGACATATGATTTTTCTGGCAATACCACCAAGCCCTACCTTATGGCGTGCTTTAAATGCTGAATTTTCCAATTTTTAGCTAAGCAGTAATGATACATTATATCCAGGGGTGCACATAAGTTTTTCAGCATGGTTCTCATATGAGTACCTGGAGGTTCGGTTTGGTCCTCACACGGGCCACAGCATGAAGTGTGACCCATAAAATATAACTATGAAAAATATTTAATAATAGTAATAATAATATTATTGCACTTTATTTAGTTTTTTAAGAAAAATAATAATAAACTAAATAATCAAGTGTAATAATACTATTTTATTTAAAAATAAAAAGGGAGTATTACATACAAATACAATTATTTTATAATAAACTTAAAAATAAAATTCTAATATTTTTATTATTATTATTTGAATTTTCATCATTTTCAAAGGTAAAATCAGCGAGCTTTTATTTTGGCGGGTTGCCTGGCAAGTAAGTATATGCGCTTCCGGGTTTAGGGTCGCTGATGGAAGAGCATCAGTGAATGAAATGTCAAAGTTTTGCTTTGAAAACGGCAGCGGCTAGCCTAGATTATGCTTTCAGTTTGAATAGAAATCTTATACAGTAAAGTTCGTCGATCTAAAATTGTAAAATTGTAAATTGTGCATTAACAGCTGTCATCCATGTCGGTATGCAAATGCGCTGTCAGAACTTATTTACACAGCGCATTTTTAATTTTGGTCGCGCATGCAGACCACTTATGTGCACCCCTGATTATATCACTTGTTAAATGGTTATTTAACAATTACAACCCTTGGCAAAAATTATGGAATCACCACACTTAGATGTTGTTTACACAATTTTTTTTACTCCATAAAAAATTAATGAATAGCAGATATCAATTTTCATTTAATAATTCAACATTCTGGTTATGTGAAACATACCTCAAACAAATGATATTAAACTCTTTAATTAATGAAAATTTGTTTTTTCATATCAAGTTGTAATAATTTAAATAAATAAAAATATGGAATCATCCACCAAAACACAGTTAGTACTTTGTTACTCCTCCTCTGGCTTATGTGACTGCCTGAATTCTTTGGTATGGAACGATATTCCAGCCAATTTTCAAAAAGAATTGCAAATTGTATTTTCAATTGCGTTTTCCATATGTGGATGCATAAATTGTGACGTAATCCAAATGCAATTTCAAATTTTGCATTACCGTTTGCGTTTTTTGTGCACAGTGACTGACAAAGTTCAAATGAAAAAGCAAAGTCAATTTGCAACTGTATTTCCCATGTCTTACGAGTTATGGTCCTGTAATATTTAAATAGCAATATTAATTACCAAGTCTGCTTTTTCACTCTCTCTGCATCGTGCATGTTATCTGCCAAAACTCAAATGGAATCGCAATTCCTTTTGCATTTGAATTTCCGATGTCTACACGGAAAGCTGTCAATCAGTGTGAGGGGCGGGACTATACTTTGGGGCGTGTTTGTGTTGGGAGGTGACATCACTCACAGACGACTGTGCCGAATGATTTGAACAGTGGAGGTAATCGGTGAAGGCTGTGCTAAAGGCAGCTGCTAATCAGTTTGTGCCTGTGAGAATGTACAGACAGTGCAATTATACATTTATTACTGTACACTTTATTCCTTTCTTTTAATTCATAAGACAGCCTGCCTCAAGATCATTTACTGTTTGCACTCTGATTGATGCACACATTTATTCATATATAGTTAGTGAAAAGAAAACATGCAGCAAATATTTACATATTCATCTAAATGCAACTCCCAGCAAAATGGGTGGACTGCTCAGGTATTTTCAGCTTCTCTTTACCCCTAAGAGATGAATGAAAAGAACTTGAGACAATCTTGAGGGATAGTGAAATAATTCACTACAGTGTGAACTCACTCAGTGTCAAGTCACCTTTATTCTATAAAACTTTTACACAATATGGATTGCATCAAAGCAGCTTCACAGAAATAAACAATAAAATAACTGAATTAATATGGAAACTCTATGAAGACAATTCAGATTCTGTTGTAAAGCTGATCTAAAAGACAATATTTTCATTATACAGGTGCATTTCAATAAATTAGAATGTCATGAAAAAGTTATTTTTTTCTTGTAAGTTATTTCAAAAAGTGAAACTTTCATATATTTTAGATTTATTGCATGTAAAGTAAAACATTTCAAAAGTTTTTTTGTTTTAATTTTGATGATTCGAGCTAACAGCTCATGAAAGTCAAAAATCAGTATCTCAAAGTATTAGAATATTTACATTTGAGTTTCAATTAACGACCATCCCTACAGTATAAATGCTGGGTATCTCTTGTTCTTTGAAACCACA
>JALXFT010005019.1:0-83792 GCA_023376895.1 Aspiorhynchus laticeps
TGGAAAGTCCAAGAATTCAGTAAGCAAATTCAGACAGTAAGTTCAAAACAGCACTAATGCAGAGAAAACACAGCTGATTTCATCAGAGAAAATCAGCCAGAGATAATAGTACTCACGAACAGATGTCAGTAAATTATTATTTTCAGCATGTAGCTATTTGGCTTAAAAGCACGAGTGTTTTATACTGGATGCTAGGTGGAGGTGTTTAGATTACGCAGTAGTCAGTGGTTTAGTAATTCTGCATGATCTGTCGTTTAGTGGTCTTTTGGCGCCCCCCATGTGGTCCTGTTTGGTATCACAGCTTGACAAATGTTTTAAAAGTGCTGCATCTTGAAAAGCACTATACAAATAAATGTGAACTATCGCAAACAATTATTTATTTATTGTGGCACCATAAACATTCATTGTGAATTATGAAAATGAAAAAGTACTTTTTTAGTACTTTAGTTTGTATTTATTTATTTGTGGGGTTGAATACCGCCACTTCTCTTTTCCACTTCAAGCACTGATTGCATATCATATGCATGCCAAAGTCAATTTCTGCATATCAATCACATGCCAAATAGAAACAGAAAATCGTGCTATTGATAGGCCTATGCATTTAAAAAAAAATTAAATGGCATATCTGTCACACATTCTAAACGGCTCACAATTATTTGTTGTATCATAGTTCTGGCCCTCTCAAAGGTAACAAAAAAGTTTTTAACAAAGTTAATGTAATGACTTGTGCTTGATGATATCTGTCATTTATTTACTTTGATTTATGGAGTAATGTGGATTTCTTAACCTGATAAATTAAAAAGACTTAATAACACAGAGCAATAACATATTTGACATCTATGCTGCTAATGCATATACAATATTTGTAATTAAATTAGTAATAATAAAATAAAGAGACAGTTATTTAGTAGTGACTTTTGTACAGTCTTACAGTTACAACCGGCCCTTTGAGGGTAGCCATAATGTTGAAGTGCCCCTCAGTGAAAATGAGTTTGACGCCACTGTTGTCCAGTTTCTTGATTTATTGAGATTTTATACAGTATTTTAAACTTTGTTCAGCATACAAACCATGTTTTTGAAAATACCACAACTCCTACTGACACTTTAGATTTTATTCATCAAATAACATTTAATACTAAAGAATTGTATGCAATCTTTGTTGTCACAACTACAAATTTAAAAGTTATCATATCTTTAGTGAGAAAAAAGATGTTGTGATCAAGAAAGAACATGTCAGAATGTGCTCCTCATTTAACATTTACATTGTACATTTAAATGTATTCATTTTGCTGAAACTTTTATCCAAAGTGACTTACAAATGAGGAAAACAACAAGTGATTAATTTTAAGCAAAAAATAATATGAAAAGTGCTAGTAATACAAAGTTTCACACTTAGCCCAGAATAGTAAAAGTTACAACAGCAAGGGATGTCAGAACCAGTGTGTGTGTGTGTGTGTGTGTGTGTGTGTGTGTGTGTGTGTGTGTGGATGAATATAGGTTTGGTGAATTAAAAAATAGATACATGAAGCTTTTTAATATCAACAATGACAGTGACAAATAAAACAAATGATATCAACCTGTTGAATGTAGTATGTAATATTATCATCAAAAAAGAAGAAAATAAAAAAAATCTGCAGGTACTTGGTTTGGCCTGTTAACAAAGAGGATGACTTTAGAACTACCAGGTATATGCCACCCAAAACAACAAAGTTACCCCTAGTCAATCTTCCAGATCTCTGAGAAACTAAGCAAGAATCAAGATTTCAACCTACCAGAACTATGTCTGTAGACATCTTTATTTAATGTCTTTTTACGATCTACCAATTAATTTATTCAGCAATATTTACTGAAGTGAAATGCATGTTTAAACAAGCAGTGTAGTTAAAAATACTAAGTATACTAAAAATCAATTTTGTAATTTAGCATGTTTTCTAAATAGCCTCTCTTGTTTTCTTATTCATTTTAAGGCTTTAAAAAGACTCCTTGAGTGCAAATCACCATTAAAAGTATGTGGATTTTATCTCATTTTCACTCTGATATTCATCTACACAGCTCTCCTCCAGGATTGTGATGAGAGTTGACAGTGTGCTATTTGGGTCCAACAGAGTCACTAGAGGGACACTGACACCTCTATCATTGAAAATAAGATTTTGCAGGGTCATGGCTAACATTGAGTCAATGCCTAAGTCAAAAAGATGCACATCATCATTCAGCTCATCCATCTCAGCACCAGTCGTTTCACCAATCATGAACCTCAGATAATCACGTGGTGAGGAGGATGTCATGGATTGCTCAGGTTTAGACATGTTCACTCCAGCTTTACTATTGGCTTCCTGTGCTATTTTGAACAACCGTACATTCAGTGATTTGTTTTGAGTAAGAATGCTATTCAAGGTGTTTTTGAAATTGAATTTGCATACAACCTGTTGAGGTTTGTCAATCAGGAGGCACTGCTCAAGACTTTCATGGATTTCTGGAATCTCCAAAAGCATGATTCCCTTTGCTTCCAGAAATCTTTGGAAATGGCCTTTGTTTAACAGAAGACCAAGATTCAAAGCCCCCCAATTAATGGACTGTCCAGAAAGCCCGAGGTTTCTGCGGTATTGACAGAAAGTGTCCATGAATGTATTAGCTGCAGCATAATTTGTTTGTGAGGCATTGCCAATGAAGGCAGAAATGGAAGAATAGCACACAAAGTAATCCAGACTGCACTGTATGGTAGCACGGTGAAGGTTCAACACTCCATTCACTTTTGGCCTCATAACTTTCTCATAAAGAGATTTATCAAGACGTTCAATCAGCCCATCATGCAGGACAACCGCGCTGTGAAATAGCCCTTTGATGGGACTGGATGGAAAAAGTTTTCCAATATTAACAATTATCTGGTCTACTTGCTCAGAGATGGAAACATCACAGGGCAGAGACTTAATGACAGAACCATATTGGGTACTGAGCTTGCTTATCTCTTGTTGCATCTGAAGGTTTGGGGTACTCCTAGACAGAATGACAACATTCCCTCCTCCTTTCTGAGCAATGAACTTTACTGTCTCAAAGCCCAAGCCCGTTAGACCACCTGTGACAATATAGACAGAATTTTTATGGAATAGACTGCGTTTTGGCATTACTGGAATGTCAGATAGTTGGTCCTTGGCATCACTGTTCAGGGTGATCATGGGTAGAATCTGGCATGTGAAGTATGATTCAGATTCTTTTACAGACATAAGATTGATGTCTTGAGATTTCACTCTTTGAACAACTGTTGTGTCCAAAGACAAGGACTTTCTGTCCAAATGCATAGATTTCATCCAACGGTAGATTCGTGGCATTTGTGTTTGCAGATACCCTTTCAGCATAATTTGGGACAAGAAAAGGACATGCAAGTGGACTTCCTCATTTGCATTTTTGAATGTTGTGGTATTGAATGGAATTTCTGTCTGGTTGTCATAGACAAGAACAATGTCTTTGATACTTCTAACACTGCTAGCTATTTCAGCTGTTTTTCCATTATAAGGAGGAATAAGAACAGCTCCCACAACCTCACTAAAATCACAAGACAGCTGATCTGCCTGTGTGCTCACTCTGACATCCCAACCTGTTCTCTGCGCAATAGCAATTAAGACAGTCATCAATGCTGAGTCAGGAACAGTGGAAAAAATACCCAATTTCCTTTGCTGTTTAACCTTGGGTAAAGCCTCATGCAAGATCTCCCAAGCTAAGACCATATAAGAGACACAAGGGATTTCATTCAGGAATGAAAGCCTTTTTGCTTTGCAGCAAACAGCCGCTGGGAGAACTACTTTAGAGGTGGCAGCCACAGGGTAACAAGACACAACGTGATCACCAACTTTAAATTTGCTGACATCTTTACCCACAGCTGTGACAGTGCCACTGAAGTCAAGGGCTACAAGCTTATGGTTTTCAGTTGTGTGCTTGTTCCAATACAATGTCTGTCCATAACTGAGGTCAGTAATGCTGACTGGAAAGTAATCTGGTGTATGAACACAGATTTTACTAAGGTGAACCTCAATGTTCTTTCCTTGAATCAGTTCAATGGAATTATCCATTTGAGAAGCTGATAGATTTGTCATGATATATGGGTCAGATGTTTGTAAGATGAAGACTTCATTGTGCAACATGTGGACATTTCTTGAATTGCTTGTTATGGTTGGCAATGGTGTGTGGGTGATTTCAGGAGTGTGAATTTTACCCTCCTTCACTACTATCTCTGGATATTTGTGACAGGGGTATGAACTAATGACCTGAAATAAAGCTTTGATGTCTTCAAAAGTGACAGAGCCCACATCGATCAGCTGAAAGGAAAGTTCTGGCAATTCAGCTGCACACGCTCTTGTCATGCCTGACAGCACAAACCCAGGGTTGATGTAGTCCACAATGCTCTCAGAGGATCTATAGGTTATTACTCTGATATTGCCTGGGAAATCAGTTGTTTTAAGATATCCAACAATCTTTCGGAAAATCTCACAACACCCTGCCATGTTGTCCAAGACATTCTCTGATTTGAGAGAAGTTAGGTCTGCATCACTCCACAAGAACAAAATATCCTGGAAGTTTATCTTTACACTGGAAACTTTCAGTTTAGACAAAAGAGCGTCAACTCCATATTCTAACAGTATGTTACTGTTTGAAGAAGACACATATTTAGATGCTGGGTCCAAGTACTGTTGCAAAGCTTTAGAAATTCCTACCTTGTCAGAAAAGACCAATGCTTTAATTGATGTTCTAGATGTGGCATCTTCAGAGATGACATTGAGCTCATTGTGGAAGAAGTACTCCTCAACTACATGCGAACGACTTCCTAGCATTCTGATCTTCACATGCCTGAGCTCAACCAAGACCCTACCCTGTTTGTTGGCTAAGCAGCCACAAATATCAAAATCATCTTCACCCACATGCATTGCTCGCAGATATACAACCATCTCCTCTTGCAATGGTTCAAATACAGTCAGGCTACCTATTTGTGCAGGAAATTGGGGTCTTGCTGATAGCTCATGCACCATAGTTCCAGGAATAAGTTGCATGACATAATCCAAGACCACAGGGTGAAGGTGATAGTCATGTAATTGATGCAGTAATTCCTTTGGGATCCTCACAACAGATATAGCCTCTCTAAATTCTTCACCATGGTAAATATCTGCCTTATTTCTGAAGACTGACCCATACTCAAATCCTGTTTGGCTTAGATGTTTGTAGAGTTCTTCGGTAGTTAAATGGAATGTGCATCTTTTGGAAATACAGTCCAATGAAATGAACTCTTCTTCAGGCATTCTACCTAGTTTTACTTCTACTGTGCCAAATGAATAGACTGCAGAAGTAGACTGTATTTTGAAATGACATGTATTGTCTGCCAAGTTGTCCGATGGATCCAGCTGTACTTTTATCTCTGGGGCATTCTTAGTGAAAATGAACGGACTCTGGAATGTTATGCTGAGCTGCAGAGAACTGAGTGGGACCTTAGGCTTTGCATATGCTAAGGTAGCTGCTAAGCCCAACTCTGCATAAAATGCCCCAGGAATGATGGCAACTCCATTATGCCTGTGGTCTTGAAGGAAGGCCACTGATTCAGAGGATAAATCACAGCTGAACACTGAACTGTCTGTACCCATTTGTGTCACTACTGGATGGTTGCAAGTCGGACCGATCAACTGCAAACGTGAAGCAAAGACATCTCTCTTCACATCATCAAACTGGTATCTAGGGTAGGGAATTGGTTTGGTCTCAAAACCTTTGTAGAACACTTCCCAGTCCACTTTGACCCCAAGCTCAAACAGTTTAGAAACAATAGCAAGCATTGTCTCGTGATCTTTATCAGGCTGCACTGAGGGAATCACAGTGAAGTCATTTCCCAGAGTCTCAGTGATGTACCGCTGTAAAGATCTTTTTGGGCCAATTTCAACAAATATCACATTCCGTTTGTTTTTAACGGCAGACTTCAAAGCTTGTTCAAATTGAACAGGCTCCCTAATATTTCTTGCCCAATAGTCACCAGTAAGAAAATTTGAGGAACAAAAACTTTCACCAGTAACTGTTGAGAACAACTCTGTCTCCAAATCATGTGCCTGTAAAGAGCCTATACTCTCTTTCACTTTGGACACAATGGGATCCATCTTGTGACTATGGTATGCTGCAGGTACATCCAACATGCGGAGGAACAGATCCTTTCCACTGGCTGACTTGCTCAAATTCTGATGAAACCTGTCAATATCATCTGCATCTCCTGAGAGGGTGCAAGACTGTGGGCTGTTGTAAGCAGCTAGACAAACCCTTCCTGAACAAGATGGAAGCATTTTCAGGATTTCAGAAACAGCCATATTACTGACAACCAGCATCTTCCCTCCTCTCACAGTGCTTTGCAAAGAACTGCGACAGTAGATGACTTTCACTGCATCTTCAAGTGACAACAAACCAGAACAATGAGCTGCAGCGACTTCTCCAATAGAATGCCCAAAAACAGCATCAGGACTGATGCCCCAGTGTTTCAGAAGTTTGACAACAGCGACCTGAATAGCAAACAGAAGAGGCTGGACAATTTGTGGATCAGACAATTCTTTACTTATGTCAGATTCTGTTTCCAACATCTCTATCAGATTCAAACTTCTATGGCTTTGCAACAGCGTTTCAATCTTAATGATTTCCTCTCTGAAAACTGGCTCCTGTTTTAGGAGCTGTTTGCACATACCCTGATATGTAACGCCATTGCCACAAAACACAAAAACTAGCTTGGAGTCTGTCTTTGATGGTTTGAGCTTTTTATCCACAGCAGCAGTAAGTTTCTCTTTCAGATCTGTCAGTGAGGATGTTTGAAATATTCTCCTGTATTTGTGTTTCAAGTGACTTCTTCTACATGCAGATGTGTACAGTAAAGATTGTAGATCTGGTATTTTCCCTGCACTTATCTGTTTTGCAGTGTCTTCAATAGTATTTGTCATGGATTTTTCTGAAGCTGCGGAAACTACAAAATACTGATTTGATTTGTTTGGCTGAACTTTGGGGATTTTTGACTGCACATATTGCCTAACAACTGCATGTGCATTTGTTCCGCCAAAGCCAAAGTTATTGATTCCTGCAGACCTGCCTGATTTGCAGTCACTGATCCATTTTTCAGCTGTTGTGGGGATTTTCATATTGAGAGATTCAACATCTATGCTGGAGTCTTCCACAGAGTAGAACAATGATGGTACAATAGTTTCATGCTTTATCATCAAAAGAACCTTTATAAGCCCTGCAACACCTGCTGCAGATTCTGTGTGTCCAATATTGCTCTTAACAGAACCAATGATGAGTGGTCCTGACTTATGAGGTCTTGCTTTAGCAATGATTTTTGAGATACTACCTGCCTCTATCGGATCTCCAACTGGAGTCCCAGTCCCATGAGCCTCAATGTACTGGACACTAGTCAGGTCAGTCTCTGTTGAGTAGATTTTTTTAAGTAGCTCCATCTGCTGTACCGTGGATGGTTTGGTCATTGGACTAACCGCGTGGCCATCTTGATTTACTGCAGTTTTGCTGATGATGCCCCAAATGTGATTATGGTCTTTGAGAGCCTGTCAAAATACAAACAACATATTGTTGTTTCTTGCAGAAGTTATTATTAGGTACATTGACTTCATAATGATGTTTTTATGTGTGACAAACTTTTTTCAGAGGCTTTAGGAGAACGACCCCACAGCCTTCACCTCTGCCATATCCATTTGCTTTGCTGCTGAAAGGCTTACTGGTACCATCAGAGGAGATCATTTTTGCCTTGGAAAGACTCACAAAAATGGTTGGCTCCAATATACAGCTCACACCCCCACACATGGCCATTTCACAATCTCCTGTTGAGTGGAAAACAGAAAATCACACATTCCAAAACTTAGAATAATGCAGAAATTTTGGGTTGGGTTGTTGTAGGACACAAACTACATGTGAGGTGGTATAAGTAATCAATATCCTATACATTATACAGTATAATATCATCAGTCTTAGGCTTCAGATTAGAAACATTTTAAGATAAATATTGTAATAATAAAGTAAGTTTATATATATATATATATATATATATATATATATATATATATAGTAACTCTTACAACCGATGGAATGATCCACACAGAGGTATACTTTCACCATCATCAGGTCTGTCTAAGACTACTTAAGGAGCCAGAGTTCTGAATAGAATTGTGTAAGCAATCTTCAAGAACTGTAAACTATTATAAAATGAGCTAAATCAAATCAAAATATTTTTGACTATCCACTATCAATTTTTTTCCAGGTACACCTGCACACAATTTTAAGGGTTGCTTGCAGGTAGGCTGTTCCAAGCATTTCCAAGAAGTTTCCACAGTTCTACTATGGATTTAGGCTTTAGTCTCATCTGCTTCTGTCTCTTCTTGTTAACTTAGATTAATTTAGTGACAGTGAAATCAGTGCCCTGCGTGGATCATACCAGCTGTTGTATAACTATTGGTTCATACAAAAATCTCACTGCACTAAACTGATCATTCCTATTGACACATTAATGCAAAACATGTAAATTATCATCTGTGAAGCAGCTAATATTTTTGGTACAGTACTGTATATTAGTACATATTTACTACACGTGTACAATCTTCAACTGTACAAGTATGTTTATCCACAGGTTTTTCCAGGGTTGGGGAAAGTTACATTTAAAAGTAATGCATTAAAATACTGTTACTCCCTAAAAAGTAACTGATTGCATTACTTAATTACTTTTTATAGAAAGCAATGTGTTATTTTTGCTTTACTTTTTCTTGCAGGAGAAGAAAGTTCAACACTCTTCAGCAATAAAAAAAGAATTCATTTTTAAAAATGAATGTCAGTTTTAGTATAATTAGTATGGCTGTGCTGGAAGGTCAGCAGCAAAGACATTGGTTAATAAAATTGTATTAAATATGTATAATTTTTTTCACAATTTAACATTAATTCTTATAGGTTTTTTTTATTATTATTTCACTCTTTTTATTAATTTTGAGGAATATTGAATCTGTTTTTTTTTCAACCAAGAGGGATGAGTAAATACATTTTCACATTTAGTCTAATGCTACAGTAAGCATCATGATTACACAGCGCACACAATGACTCTGCACTTACTTCTCTCAACATGGGGACAGGAAAGGTGTCAGTCATTAAATGAAGTAACAGGTGTTATTTAAAACCTAACTCAGACATATATTTTGTACATTTAAAAAGTAATATTACATTAATGATTACTTGGAAAAAGTAAACTGATTACACAACTCACATTACTTGTGATGCGTTACCATCAACACTGGGTTTCATATACATTTTAGAGGACTACCTTGTTTAATGGCTTGACAAGCGAAGTGAAGGGCAACAAGGGATGAGGAACAGGCACAGTCAATGGCCAGTGAGGGGCCAGTGAAGTTGAATATGTATGAGATGCGGTTGGCAGCTATGCTCATAGCTGTACCAGTACCAAAAGAGTGGTCGATGTATTTTGGACTATTTCTCACACTTGCCAGCTCAAAGTCTTTGTTCATTAGGCCTGAATTAAAATAGGAGACAAGACATTCATATCAATATGAATACAGAAATGATTATTTAATGAAAATCATTATTTAATCATTGTTTTAGAAAAGATGGAAAAAAGCTTTTTGAAATTCAGTTAAAAGTGGCCAAATATTGCTTTAGTTTGTGGGTTAGGAAATAGATTTAAATAGAAATAGGAAATAGATAGAAAGACATGCAATTTTATAGAAACTTGGTAATTTAGCAGATGAGTTTTATCCAAAATCTCTTACAATCTCAATAGAGTGATCGCTTTGTCCTTGCAGGACAAAAAATATCCAGTATTTAGCAAGACATCTTAACCACAGATTGCTCCAAGTGGACTTAGCATGGAATTAATGATTTTATAAATATTTCAAACGATGCAACTAAACACACATATATTTTATCCCAGACATTAAAAAGTAGCAAATACTGAGAATTTAATTGTTCAGCTTATAATACCCAAAAATACTCCTGTTCTTGTTCCACTGGCCTTTTCCATTGGTAACCCAGCATCCTCTAGTGCCCTGTAGGTGCACTGCAGCAAAAGTTTTTGCTGAGGGTCCATATTGATCGATTCAGCATCAGTGATTCCAAAGAACTTGTGGTCAAACTGATTCAAACTACACAAAATAAAATAAAAAAAGCAAATTAGAGGGTTATTGCTTTGGAAGTTTAGATGTGAAGTGCTGATTATTTCATGGCCATAGCTCTAAAAAACAACCAGAAAACATGACCTTTTATTGCTTTTATTCTCAATGTATTTTTTACACTTACTCAATAATAATAATAATAATTCAGCTACAAGCAGCAATTAAGAGGCCAAGAACTACAGAAACAAGCACCACTAGGTGGTGCTGTTATCAAATCAATGTGGTGTGTTTTGTGTGAGGTGACAATGGCACACAAAGTTTGGTGATTTGGTTTCACTCATTTTGGTGAAAATGAGAAAAACAGCCTAGGAGGAGTTTGAAAATGTTGATTCTCAACATAAATCAAGGTGACAATGGCACATACAAAGTTTGGTGTCAATATGTCAAGGCTTTGCAAAGATACAGTCTCAGGCGCAGTTTGGTATGATTCCAGCAAATCTGTTATCTGACGATAACCATTTTGTATGCTGACATGAAATCCAAAACTTTTTGTCAGCATGGTCTGAGAATGATCCAAGTCAAATTTAGTGAATATCAGACCAATGGTCTTGGAGGAGTTTAGAAAAGTAGGTTTTCAACATAAATCAAATTGGCAGACAGGAAGTTCGGCTTACTATGGCAAAATTGGTATCTATGTTCTTGGCATGACCAAAGGAATATATTGAGACCAGTTCATTACAATAGGCTGATAAACTCAAAAGTTATTATCAATTTTGGAAATGTTATTATAATTTTTTGATACAAAACTTTTTGAGTACTATCAGGACATGGTGCCGAATACTTGTGTTGGGCAGTAATGCATTACTTAGTAATGCGTTACCTGTAATTTGATTACTTTTTAGTAACAGAGTAATTTAACACATTATAATTTGCAAAATAGTAATTAGATTATAGTTCCAAGCCGAGGTCTCTATACGTTACCTTTGCGTTATGTCATTGCAGACAGAAGTAGTAGTAGTAGTAGAATGCATTGTTTTATCATTTAAGGGTGTAGCACATGCAACATCCTTTACCTGAGACCTATAATTTGTGAGGTATTCTAAAGTATAATTTGCTTGAAATAATGCTGCTTATAATGCTGCTTTGTATAACATTATCCAAAGAAACAAGTGTTAATGATAAATCCCTTGTGACGTTTGTACTGGCTACTGTATACAGGCCACCAGGGCACCATACAGACTTTATCAAAGAATTTGCTGATTTTCTATCTGAGTTAGTGCTGGATGCAGATAAAGTCTTAATTGTTGGTGATTTTAATATCCATGTTGATAATGAAAAAATGCATTGGGATCAGCATTTATAGACATTCTGAACTCTATTGGGGTTAGACAACACATGTCAGGACTTTATCGAAATTATACTTTAGATTTAATACTGTCTCATGAAATTCATGTTAATGGTGTTGAAATTCTGCAGCAAAGCGATGATATCTCAGATCATTATCTAGTCTTGTGTAAACTCCATATAGCTAAAGCTGCAATTTCAACTCCTTGTTACAAATATGGTAGAACCATCACTTCTACCACAAAAGACCGCTTTGTAAATAATCTTCCTGACTTTTCTCAATTCCTCAGCATATCCAATAGCTCAGAACAACTTGATGATGTAACAGAAACTACGGACTCTTTTCTAGCACTTTAAATACGGTTGCTCCTTTACAGTATGTTTAAGGAATATTAAAGAAAACAGTCTGACACCGTGGTATAATGAGCACACTCGCGCCCTAAAGAGAGCAGCCTGGAAAATGGAGCACAGCTGGAGGAAAACCAAACTAGACGTATATCATGTTGCATGGCGGGAAAGTACTTTCTCTTACAGAAAAGCCTTAAAAACTTCTAGATCTGATTACTTCTCGTCTCTTTTAGAAGAAAAAAACACAACCCCAAGTTTTTATTCAATACAGTGGCTAAATTAACAAAAATATAACATCAGCATGTGCAGACATTTCCCAACAGCACAGTAGTAATGATTTTATGAATTACTTTACTTCCAAAATTGATACTATTATAGATAAAATTGTAACCATGCAGCCGTCAGCTACAGTATCACATCAGATGTGCACTATAGATCCCCTGAGGAACAATTCCACTCATTCTCTACTATAGGAGAGAAAGAATTGTATAAACTTGGTAAATCATCTAAACCAACAACATGTATGTTAGACCCTACTCCATCTAAGCTACTAAAAGAGGTGCTTCCAGAAGTCATAGATCCGCTACTGAATATTATTAATTTATCATTGTCATTAAGATATGTCCCAAAAACCTTCAAACTGGCTGTTATTAAGTCTCTCTTTAAAAAAACACATCTTGACCCTAACAAATGAATTAATTACATATCTCGAATCTCCCTTTTCTGTCAAAGATACTACAAAAAGTAGTATCATCACAACTATGTTCCTTCTTAGAGAAAAATGGTATCTGTGAGGATTTCCAGTCAATTTAGAAAGTAGTATAGTACTGAGACTGCTGTCATTAGAGTTACAAATGACCTGCTCTTATCATCCGATCGTGGTTTTATCTCTCTATTAGTGCTACTGGATCTTAGCGCTGCGTTTGACACTATCGATCACAACATTCTTTTAAATAGACTAGAAAATTATGTTGGCATTAGAGAAGTGCATCGGCATGGTTAAAATTGTACTTATCTGACAGCCATCAATTCGTGGCAGTGAATGAAGAGGTATCATACCAATCACAAGTGCAGTATGGAGTACCTCAAGGCTCAGTACTAGGGCCGTTACTTTTCACGCTTTACATGTTACCCTTGGGAGATATCATCTGGAAACACCGTGTTAGCTTTCACTGTTATGCTGATGATACTCAGCTCTATATTTCTTTGTGGCCCGAAGAAACGTACCAATTTGCGAAATGGAATACATAGTTGATATAAAAAACTGGATGACTAGTAATTTCTTACTGTTAAATTATGAAAAAAAACAGAGGTGTAAACTATAGACCAAAAAACCCCTGCATGTAATGACTTAGAACACTGTCTAATTCTTGATGGCTGCTCTGTTGATCGTCAGTAGTTAGGGACCTGGGTGTGCTATTTGATATCAATATTTCCTTCCAAAGCCACATTTCTAGCATTTGAAAAGAACTAATATTTCCATCTCAAAAATATATCTAAATTATGACCTATGCTTGCAATGGAAAATGCAGAAACGTTAATTCAGGGATAGATTATTGTAATGTAGGGGTGGAACGGTACACAGATGTCACGATTCGGTACGTACCTCGGTTCGGGGGGTCACGGTTCGGTACGATTTCGGTACAACAGGATTTTTTTTTTTTTTTTACTATGCTTGGTTTCTTTTCATTTATTTTGAACAGACAGTAGTGCAAAAAAAAAAATCCACCTAGATGTGAAAATACTAAATATTAATTGAGCGTTAGCGTTAGTTCTGGCAGGTCACGGAGTCAAGCTTGCATCAGCTGATTCTCAGCTGATCACATCTACCTATAGGAATACAACACCTATCGTGGAATTCCTATATAAGCTCTATTCAGTATTAATCAGCAGCTTTTCCCGCCTGCTCAGGAGCAAATTGTGCATCGCTGCTCGCAAATCAAACTGTTGCACCGTGCTTCAGAACATCTGAAATCAACATCTAAGATAAGTGAATGCTCATGTAATCATATCGCGTGGTCTGCAATTGCATTAACTAAGTGATGTTAGCAGTTTGCATTGTTTGCTGGAGAAAAATATTAAGGATATTTGCAGCAGCTTTCACGCTTCTGTTATACAGCTGGAGCAAATGCAATCTTGAGTATGTAATCGCTCTGAGGACACGCCGATAGTAACGGACAGAAGAACAGGTTAAATGAATAAGCATTCTCGTGTATGCGTTCAACCGTGGTTCGCCGTTTCAGCGGCGTAATTCCGAAGGTTGGATGTTTTCATTAGCTGAGAGTGTGCAGTTGTTCAGCTGCACGCGGCGTCAGAAGCACGTGTTTTAATGGCTTCTATATAAATAAGAATATTCATATCAATGACAAGTCATTTGAAGTATTTCAGCGCAGAGTATTTCAGTATTTCAGCTAAATTACCCCAATTGTACAGTTGAAATAATTTGTTCTCATTAAAATACTGCTCAATCGTTTTTCAAAACACCACTGTGTCCTCGTACTCATTCATGTTGCGCCTTTACCCCTAGATGGGGCGTAACATGAAATTGGGGGCTCGTCCTATTTTTGTTTCTCAGATGAAACCACAAACCTTTTCGTCAGTGAATCAAGGTTATTTCATTATTCAGTTGATTGTTTGCCTGGGGTTTTTACTTTGTGTGGGAGGAAATATAGAGTTTGGTATGACATTGAAATTTGAGCTTGATAAATTTGGTTTAAACCTGTGCGCATCCTGTGGGATACGGGTGCTGCGCAGTTGTTAATTTTAGCAAGTACGCTACCGTTCGCTCCTCATTCCAGTTGTGGCTCCGATGTGTTGGTTCAAGGAATTGAGTTGGGGATAGTAAGGGTTCCTTTACATACCATTTACTTGCGTTCTAACATTGTGATGGGTGTAGTGAAAGTTGCTGTACGTTCTCAATTGCCAGTGAAAGGGATTTCCCTTATTCTTGGAAACGATCTTGCTGGAAGTAAGGTTAATTAAGTTTAATGTACCATGTGCATCTGAGGATGATGTGTTAGTGCAGGAATTTCCCAATGTATTTCAGTCATGCGTTGTTAGTCGAGCACAAGCCCATAAGTTTGAGGATGAGGTTGATCTTTCTAACTCATTTATGGGTTCAGTAATGCCAGATACAAAGGCTGAAGTTGAAAATAGTTCTACAGATGTGATTGTTCAGCCTAGCTTTGACTTTCCCTTCAGTAAGCAACAATTAATCAGTGCTCAAAACACTGATGAAACACTGTTGACCTCTGTGTCTTCTGTGGTAGATAAGTCTGAGTTGTCTAAACACACAGTGGCCTATTTCCTTGATGTTGGGCTACGCATGCGAAAGTGGAGTCCTGAGAAAGCTAACAGTGATTGGAGTTCAGTTTTTCAAATTGTTGTTCTACAACCTTACCGTGGTTATGTACTGAGTCTAGCCCATGACCACGAACTTTCAGGTCATTTAGGAGTTAGGAAAATCTACCATAACCTTTTGAAACATTTCTTTTGGCCAGGAATGAAATCCTCTGTCACAGTATTGCCGTTCATGTCATTCTTGTCAAGTTGCAGGAAAGCCTAATCAGGTTGTCTCTCCCGCACCTTTAAAGCCTGTTCCTGTGTTAAATGAACCATTTGAACTTGTCCTCGATTGTGTAGGACCTTTGCCCAAGACTAAGTCCGGACATGTGTATTTGCTGACTATGATGTGCTCTGCTACCAGATTTCCCGAAGCCGTTCCATTGCGTTCTTTGAAGTCGCCCAACATTGTGAAAGCCCTTGTGAAATTTTGTACCACTTTTGGTTTACCAAAGGTTATTCAATCTGACCAAGGAACAAATTTCACTTCACGTATATTTCGTAAAGCAATGAACGAACTGAACATTACCCATACTGTGTCTAGTGCTTACCATCCACAATCTCAGGGTGTTATCGAACGATTCCACCAAACTTTAAAGACTATGTTTCATATTTACTGTGTTTAAAATCAGAAGGATTGGGATGAGCAGTTACCATTTTTGTTGTTTGCAGTTCGTAACACAATACAAGAATCCTTAGGATTCAGTCTAGCTGAGTTAGTTTTTGGACACTCTCTTCGTGGACCATTAAAGTTGCTTCAGGAGCATCTCCTTGCTGAGATTCCTTCTAAGTCTTCCACTCATGTGTTCGACCATGTTAGCTCATTTCGTGAAAGACTGCATTCTGTTTGGAAGTTAGCTCGTCAGTCTTTACTCTTGTCACAGTCCAAAATGAAGGATAACTATGATAAGAAGTCTGTCAAGCGTGCATTCCACGTTGGTGATAAAGTGCTGGTGTTATTGCCTTTGCAGGTTCCTCACTACAGGCAAAGTTTGCAGGTCCTTATGAAATAGTGGAAAAGTTAAGTGAAACAGACTATGTTGTACGAACTCCTGAAAGGCACAGAAAGTCTCGTGTTTGTCACAAACATGTTAAAGTCATATGTTTCTCGTTCAGGCCCTGAAATTTCTAAAGCTGCCACAACAACTCCTACTTTTGTAGCTGCTTCTGTAGAAGTTGTTTCGTCTGCTGTTTCTCCTTATGTGGACGATCTTAGTTTGGGCAGTGCTGTCATTTCTGGTGCCCGGTTACAAAATTCAGAAACTCTTGCAACCTTGAGTTTAAAACTCTCTCATCTTGCTGAGTTCTCTCAAAGAGAGTTGTTACAGTTAATTGAAAAGTTTTCATCACTTTGGACTTCAGAAAACACAGTGGACCACACAGGACTTTCATATGAAAAGAGGACTTTGGACCACTGAGCAACAGTCCAGTTCTTTTTTTCTCCACAGCCCAGGTAAGACACTTCTAATTTTTTTTAGATGTACCTGTATATCGCACGGCTGTGATTCGGCCGTAGGTAATCACAACCGTGCGATATACAACCATATCGCACGTCTACGAGTGTGATATTGCATTTAGGCAAGGCAAGTTTATTTATATAGCACATTTCATACACAGTGGTAATTCAAAGTGCTTTTACATAAAAGAAAGTAAAATAGTCATTAAAAATAATAATAATCACAACAATATAAACAAGGAATTAAAAATATATAATAATCAACAATAAAACAATGATATAAAAATTGATTTAAAAAGAATTTAAAACAGTTAAGAATGGAAAATCATTATACATTATGCAATTATGATGCAATCAGTTCGGACGTAGCACAGTGCTCATTCAACAAATGCACAGCTAAACAGATGAGTTTTGAGTCTGGATTTAAATGTGGCTAATGTTTTAGCACATCTGATCTCTTCTGGAAGCTGGTTCCAACTGCAGGCGGCATAATAGCTAAAAGCGGACTCCCCTTGTTTTGTGTGAACCCTTGGTATTTCTAACTGACTCGATCCTAATGATCTGAGTGGTCTGTTAGGTATATTTATACAACAGTTCGACGGCACAAGTGTGTAAATAAATTAGAATGCTTATCGTGTTAATCCTGTCAAACGTGAAATAATGAAACAAGAAACAGATTACTTAGTAAAGCATGGTTTAGCCGTGCCTAGCTCTAGTCCTTGGTGCTCACCTTGTTTATTGGTTCCTAAGCCTGATGGATCTTCACGTTTCTGTATGGATTACAGGAAGGTTAATCAAGTCTCTAAAGCAGATTCCTATCCACTTCCACGAATTGAAGATTGCATTGACAGAATTGGTAGTTCTAAGTTTGTAACTAAACTAGATTTACTCAAAGGTTATTGGCAAGTCCCACTTACTGAACATGCTTCAGAAGTTTCAGCATTCGCTACTCCACATGCCTTTTACAATATAAGGTGTTATCTTTTGGTCTTCGAAATGCTCCTGCAACGTTTCAACGTTTGATGTGCAAAGTGTTGTCCAACATGAAAAATTGTGAAGCTTATCTCGATGATGTTGTTTATTCAGAAACTTGGGAAAGTCATTTGAAAACCTTAGAGGAAGTATTCACTAGATTTAAAGAAGCCAATTTAACTTTGAACCTTGCCAAATATGAATTCTGCCATGCTACTGTTAAATACTTAGGGAAGGAAGTTGGCCAGGGTACCGTAAGACCGGTAGAAGCCAAAGTCAGTGCTATCGTTAATTTCCCTGTGCCTCAGACAAAAAGAGAACTTCGTCGCTTTCTGGGTATGGCAAGCTACTACAGAAGTTTCTGTAGGAATTTTTCTGACGTAGTAAAACCTCTTACTGATAACCTCAGAAAATCTGTTCCATTTGCATGGTCTCCTCAGTGTCAAGTTGCTTTTGATTCTTTAAAGAATTTATGTAGTGCTCCAATCTTGGCTACACCTGACTTCTACAGACCTTTTAAATTGGAAGTCGATGCTAGTGGTACTGGTGCAGGTGCTGTACTGTTACAGGTAGATGATCACGGAATTGATCATCCCTTGTGTTTTTTCTCTAAGAAGTTCAACCGTCATCAATGTAACTATAGTACTATTGAAAAAGAAGCCCTTGCTCTTTTGTTAGCTTTGCAACAATTTTAAATTTATGTTGGTTCAAGCTCACAACCTGTGGAAGTCTTTACCGATCACAACCCTCTTGTATATTTGCAGAAGTTTTGTAACAAAAATCAAAGACTTATGCGCTGGGCTCTAGTTTGTCAAGATTTTAACTTGGACATTAAGTATAAGAAAGGTAAGGATAATGTTATTGCTGACTCATTGTCAAGATCTTGTTCTTAAACATGTTGCATGTTTAGTCTTGTGTATGGGGGTGTTACGTCCCTATTGTTTTCTGTCTGTTTTCTTTTGGGAAGTGTTTGTATATCTTCTGTCCAGGAAGTTCCTGATTGGTTCCTGCAGTTCAATTGGTGCCACACCCTGCCTGATCAGCTGACTCCTGGATGCCTATAAGAGACTTCGTCATCACTTCCTGCTTTAGCTTCGTGCTCGCTTGCTGTTTGCTTTGCTAGTTGTGTTACATGTGTTAGTAAGCCTGAGAATCTGTGTGTGTTTGACCGTTAGAGTTCAATTGTTGAATGCTAGTTTGTTTTTGCCCAATTGTTTGTACTGTTGACTACCGCCTGTTCTCTGACCTAGATTCTGGATTGCCCCTGTTTGGACTTGTTTGTTAATAACTGTATATAATAACCTTTTGGGGAGGTAGGGAGACCGACGCCAGTTTTGTTGGATTTTCTTTGTTGATTGTTTTTGTATAGGGAGTTAGGTAAGTAATCTGTATTTTATTTTATTTTATTTTTGTTTTGTGAATTAGGGAATTTAGAGGGATAAAATTAGATGGCTTTTGTTTGTTATTTTGGCCTTGTCGGCTCCTGAAGCTAAATTACCCCAATTGTACAGTTGAAATCATTTGTTCTCATTAAAATACTGCTCAATCGTTTTTCAAAACACCACTGTGTCCTCGTACTCTTTCATGTTGCGCCTTTACCCCTAGACGGGGCGTAACAACTATAAAGCTGCTTTGATACAATCTGCATAGTAAAAAGCGCTGTATAAATAACGTGACTTGACTTGACCTACTTTGACTGGTAAGCACCTACGAGGCGGTACTGCCAATGAAAACAAACTCCGCATGGAGAGAAAAGTACACGTTCTGTAGCTGGAAATACGATCGTTTTGAGTTTATTTCTCTCAAAGGCAAGAACATTATTGTGCATTGTCAATTATGTGGGGGAAGAAAACCTTTTCAACAGTGAAATTTTTTTTTTTTTCAAGAAAGTACCAGGTGCGGAGAGCAATGCATCAACTTCTACTGTCGAGAGCGAGTGTGTGTGTGTGTGTGTGTGTGTGTGTGTGTGTGTGTGTGTGTGCAGGATGCAGGGGAAAAAATTGATTTGTGAGACTCCCGTAAAATAGAAATATCTAAACATAAAATATCTTAAAACAAATAAATAGCTATTCATCTGTTGCACAAAAGCAACAAGAACAGCTAATATAAAATAAATAAAAAATTAACAGAACTGTGTCCACCTTGTTGAAAACAACCACCTCGCTCAAATTTCTTAGCACAGGATTTTACCTTAAAATGACTAAAATACCCTAGATAGCAAACCTATATTTCATACAAATATACACTACCAGTCAAAAGTTTTTGAACAGTAAGATTTAAAATTTTTTTTAAAGAAGTCTCTTCTGCTCACCAAGCCTGCATTTATTTGATCCAAAGTACAGCAAGAGCAGTAATATTGTGAAATATGTTTACTATTTAAAATAACTGCTTTCGATTTTAATATTTTTTTAAATTTAATTTATTTCTGTGATTTAAAGCTGAATTTTGAGCATCATTACTCCAGTCTTCAGTGTCACATGATCCTTCAGAAATCATTCTAATATACTCATTTGCTATTCAAGAAACATTATTATTATTATTATTATCATCATTATCATCAATATATATACTCAACAGCTTAGTTAGTACATCAGGATTCTTAGATGAATAGAAGAACCAAGGATCAGCTTTTATCTGACTTTTGTAACATTATACACTATACCATTCAAAAGCTTGGAGTCAGTATAATATTTATTTATTTTTATTTATTTATTTATTTTATTTCATTTTATTTTGGGGGGGGGGGGGGGGGTTTATAGAAATTATTACTTTTATTTAGCAAGGATGCTTTAAGTTGATTTAAAGTGATAAAGACTTTTATAATGTTACAAAAGACTTCTATTTCACATAAATGCTCTTCTGAACTTTCTATTCATCAAAGAAACCTGAAAAAAAATCTACTCCGTTTTCAACATAATAATAATAATGCATGTTTTTTAAACAGCAAATCAGCATATTAGAATGATTTCTGTAGGATCACGTGACACTGAAGACTGGAGTAATGATGCTGAGAATTCAGCTTTGAAATCACAGGAATACATTACATTTTAACATATATTAAAATAGAAATCAGTTATTTTAAATAATTTTGGATCAAATAAATGCAGGGTTGGTGAGCAAAGCGACATTAAAAATCTCACTGATCATATTTGTTGAAAAATTCTAATACCCTACTGAATTATTAGGTTTTGACTCTTATTATTTTTGTGTTGCTGTCTGCTCTAGCTCCCTCCCTGCTTATACAATAAATCCATGTGAATATCTGTCTCCGCTAATTTTTTTTAATGTAACTTTACAATCGATATTGATGTCCTTTAGCACAGTATTCTGAATGATGATAACAATGGGGTGCTACTGATAGCCTAACAGATACTAGCAGTTTAATACTCAACTACGTTATTAAAGACAAAACTATCTAGCATATTTAAAAATGAAACTGACCTTTACCACTGACCGCGTTTCTACATTTCACTGCTTCTTCTGGCCGCTGCCTCGAGTCCCACGCATCGGTTCTGTTCAAAACCGTTTGACGGAGGCGCAGAACAGATGTGAGCCGATTCGTGCAGTTACCAATTTCTGATTTATTATCGAATTAAAAAAATCGGAAATGATCACTTCGGTACATTGTGAATGCGCATTTTTATATATACAGTATATATATATATATATATATATATATATATATTAAAAAATAAACACAACAGGCCAGCGGGCCAATTCAGCTGCCAATATAATAATAATAATAATATAAAATTGGTCTTAAAATGTATTAAAATTGTGTAATGTATTTGTGATTGTGGGCTGCCATACTAAAAGGTTATTGATGGCTGCATTATTGGAAGCTTAATCTGGTTGTATATTCTTTGTGTTTAATAAGAGCAAAATAAATTAAATCTTACCCATCAATAAGTGCTGCCTTTGCTGTGTATGTCTTTCCAGCCTTACTCTCATCTGGATCATACCAATGAGAGAGATCAAACCGTTCATTTGGTATCTGAACTGCACAATTCTCTCCATGAAGGAGGACTCTCCAGAAGTTTTCAAGTCCCTCACCTTAAAAAACAGATGGGAACATACAAGCACATAAAACTACTGAAAATTAAGCTATATTTAGACAAATATTTTTGGCTAAATATAAACAAAGTAACAAAGAACAAACAAACACTGTAACTGTTCACAATTACCTCCAGGAAAATGGCATCCAATGCCAACAACAGCAATTTCTGTATCGTCATCCATCATGTATCAGACGTTGTAGGTGTAAAGACATTTGAAAGTCTATAAATCAGACAGTAGGAAAATATGACATGGAAAAAGCATTAGTCCTCATCAGGAAAAACTTTTTGACTATAGAATGGGTGAAAATACAATGTGAAATTTAAATTAACTTACCTGGATACTTATAATGGGTCTTGTCTTGTTGAAAATTTTCAGATGGGACCAAGCATCCCCAATATATATTTAGCTAAAGAATTTGCTAATGATTAACAAGGAGATTAGTAGCGGGCTTCTTTATCTATCCTTATCTATATTACCTGCATCTGATATAGCATCTCCTACAGATAATTCCAAGAACAATTATAGACGTGTGAGCAATATCACTCAAGTTTATCTTTTAACCTGCACATTCAGGACTTTATGATTGACGAAGTAGTGTTTTCGGACCATAAACCAGTGTTTTTCAATGTATGTTTTTATAAGAATGTGAGAAAGTCACTGCCAGAAAAAATATGGTCCCGGAAAATCAGTTCCTCTACTAGTGCCGAGTTCTCTATTCTGTATAAAGACTATGGTGAATCTATTTTATATGAAACCTCTTTGATGAATTTAAGTGTTGATGAGTTGTTGGAACGGTTTAATTCTGTTTGTGCTGATATTTTAGATACTGTTGCTCCTCTTAAAGCTAAAAGGGGTAACATTAAACATTTGCCATGGGATAATGAACCCCTTCGGGCATTTAGACAACATGCTCGACAAGCTGAGAGGAGGTGGAAAAATCATAAATTGCAGGTCCATTATGAGATATTTAGAGAATCGTTACAGACATTTCAGAAGGCCTCTTTAGAGATGCTAAATATAAGTATTACTCGGATGTTATCACTCAACATGTGAATGAACCTAAAATTTTATTTGAGATTATAAATTCAGTTATTAACCCTAGGCAAACTAGGTATCCAGATCCTTCTATCCTGAATTGTGAAGACTTTTTGAATTTTTTTAATGATAAAATTGTTGGTATACACTCTACAATACTGAAATTACAGGTGGCTCCGTCTTTTGATCTGGCTGTGCCTTGTAGCACGGAATGGAGTGAATTCCATCTTATTACCCTTCCAGTTTTGACGGACATTGTTGTACATCTTAAGCCTTCTTCATCTAAAGGTGATGTTATGTCACCTCGTCTTTTTAAGCAGATGTTTGCTAGTGTAGGGACCACGGTGTTGAACCTAATTAACAAATGCCTTAGCCAGGGCACTTGTCCAGCAGATTTTAAGTATGCTACAGTTCTACCATTATTAAAGAGGCCTAATTTGGCAATAGAGGATCCTAATAATTTTAGACCGATCTCAAATTCACCTTTTTTAGCCAAGGTCTTAGAAAAAGTGGTATTTAAGCAGCTACAAGCACATATCACTGTAAATTCAATTAGTGAGCCCTTTCAGTCGGGCTTTAAGTCCTGCCATAGCACCGAGACAGTGTTGGTCAACGTGTTAAATGACATCTTTGTTGCCCTGGATAATGGCGAAAGTGTTATTTTAATTCTGCTTGACCTTAGTGCAGCGTTTGATATGGTGGACCATGAGATTTTAATTAATCGCTTAGAACATTGGGTTGGCCTAAAAGGTAATGTTCTCAAATGGTTTAAATCTTATCTCACGGACAGATTTTTTTCCTGTTAGTTTTGGGGGCTGTAATTCTTCGAGATTACACCCTAATTCTTGCCTGTAAATTCCATCCCCCATCTCAAATTATTCACTCTCTCTAGAACTATGTAAATATGTATGCATAATTTTCTATACAGCTGTATATATAGAGTAAATAAGGCACAAATCTGTACATAAATCTTCTGTTCCAGATTCAGACACATTATTATTATTAAGGCTTATTTAAATGTTCTGTTCTCATGTCAGATATGTATGTTTATATGTATGTATGTATGTATGTATGTATGTATGTATGTATGTACCAAGAGCTTCTTAAAAACCACAACAAATTCCTCGTGTGTTTGCACACACTTGGCAAATAAAGCTGATTCTGATTCTGATTCCTTGGGGAGTCCCACAAGGATCAATTCTTGCTCCAATTCTTTTTTCCCTTTATATGCTACCATTGGGGGCTATTTTTCGGAAACATAAAGTGTCATTCCACTGTTACGCTGATGATACGCAGATTTACTTGCCCGTAAGAGAGTTTAATTCAAATTCACTTGATGCTTTATTAGCATGCTTACACGATGTTAAGGACTGGATGGCTGCACATTTTTTGAAGCTTAACGAAAATAAAACCGATGTTATTGTGTTTGGCCCTAGAAAGCATGATGTGCTTCAGTGCTTGAATGCAACTTCTTTGACTGGTTTTGTAAAATCTAGTGTAAAAAATTTGGGATTTGTTCTGGATAGTGATTTAAAGTTGGACAGGCAAATTAGTTCTGTGGTGAGATCTTGTTTTCTTAATCTACGTCTGTTAGCTAAAACTAAACCATTTCTATCTAGTTCAGATTTTGAGAAAGCAATTACGTACATTGTTTTTTCTCGAATGGATTATTGTAATTCTCTTTACTATGGAGTTGATGCTCAAGCACTTATGCGTTTACAGAAAATCCAAAATGCTGCAGCAAGAATGATAAAGTCGGCAAAGAAATATGAATCTGTGACTCCATTATTAATTTCATTAAAGTGGCTGCCAGTACGAATTAGAATTATTTATAAGATCCTCGTACTTGTTTTTAAGGCTTTGCACAATTTAGCTCCTGTGTATTTGTCCGGTTTGGTGGCAATTTACACCCCCTCTAGATCCTTGAGATCAGAAAATCAACAGCTGCTTTGCACTACGAGGACAAGATATAAACATAGAGGTGACAGAGCCTTTTCTCGAGCAGGCCCTAAATTGTGGAATGACCTCCCTCAATCTATTCGATCTGCCAAATCCTTACCTATGTTCAAAGCTATGTTAAAACAACATCTTTTAAATTCAAATGGAGAGCTTCTTTAAATGGGTTATTGTCTATGTGTGTTTATGTGATGTGGATATGTTTATTTCTGCTATTTTTGTGTTTTTTTAGCTTGTGATTGTGAAGCACTTTGGGCAACGTGAGTTGTATTAAACTGTGCTATATAAATAAATAAACAAACAAACAAACAAGTAGAAGTGCGATATGAGTGAAGTGTCATACGGCCAAATATGGTGACCCATACTCGGAATTTGTGCTCTGCATTTATCCATAAATTTATCCATCCAAAGTGCACACACACAGCAGTGAACACGCACCCGGAGCAGTGGGCATCCATTTATGCTGCGGCGTTCAGGGAGCAGTTGGGGGTTCGGTGCCTTGCTCAAGGGCACCTCAGTCGTGGTATTGAGGGTTGAGAGAGCGCTGTGCATTCACTCCCCCCACCTACAATTCCTGCCGGACCGGAGACTCAAACTCGCAACCTTTCGATTACGAGTCCGACTCTCTAACCATTAGGACATGACTTCCCGTGGCTGTACAGGTCCATCTAAAAAATTTTGAATATCATGAAAAAGATCAATAATTTTTGTCACACATTTCGGAAAGTGAAACCTATTTTTATATCATATAGATGCATTACACAAATTGAAATATTTCAAGTCTTTATTTTTTAAAATTTTGATGATTATTCATGATGATTGATGATTCAGTTTCTCAGAAAATTAGAATATTACATAAGATCAATAAAAAAATTATATTTTAAACAAATGTCAGGCTTCTGAAAAGTATGTTCATTTCTATGCACTCAATACCTGGTTTGGCCTCCTTTTGCTTTAATTACTGCCTCAATTCGGCGTGGCATGGAGGTGATCAGTTTGTGGCACTGCTGAGGTGGTATGGAAGCCCAGGTTTCTTTGATAGCGGCCTTCAGCTCATCTGCATTGTTGGGTCTGGTGTCTCTCATCTTCCGCTTGACAATACCACATAGATTCTCTATAGGGTTCAGGTCAGGCGAGTTTGCTGGCCAATCAAGCACAGTAACACCATGGTCACTGAACCAGCTTTTGGTACCTTCGGCAGTGTGGGCAGGTGCCAAGTCCTGCTGGGAAATGAAATCAGCATCTCCATAAAGCTTATCAGCAGAAGGAAGCATGAAGTGCTCTAAAATTTCCTGGTAGATGGCTGCGTTGACTTTGGACTTCAGAAAACACAGTGGACCACACAGGACTTTCATATAAAAAGAGGACTTTGGACCACTGAGCAACAGTCCAGTTCTTTTTTTTCTCCACAGCCCAGGTAAGACACTTCTAATTTTTTTTAGATGTACCTGTATATCGCACGGCTGTGATTCGGCCGTAGGTAATCACAGCCGTGCGATATACAACCATATCGCACGTCTACGAGTGTGATATTGCGTTTAGGCAAGGCAAGTTTATTTATATAGCACATTTCATACACAGTGGTAATTCAAAGTGCTTTTACATAAAAGAAAGTAAAATAGTCATTAAAAATAATAATAATCACAACAATATAAACAAGGAATTAAAAATATATAATAATCAACAATAAAACAATGACATAAAAATTGATTTAAAAAGAATTTAAAACAGTTAAGAATGGAAAATCATTATACATGATGCAATTATAATGCAATCAGTTCGGATGTAGCACAGTGCTCATTCAACAAAGGCACAGCTAAACAGATGAGTTTTGAGACTGGATTTAAATGTGCCTAATGTTTTAGCACATCTGATCTCTTCTGGAAGCTGGTTCCAACTGCAGGCGGCATAATAGCTAAAAGCGGACTCCCCTTGTTTTGTGTGAACCCTTGGTATTTCTAACTGACTCGATCCTAATGATCTGAGTGGTCTGTTAGGTATATTGATACAACAGTTCGACGGCACAAGTGTGTAAATAAATTAGAAACAACAACGAAGTGTCTTTAAAAGCCCTCTTTTGTGCAGAACTACTTCCTTCCGCCACAGATTCAAATCTAAAGTTGACGGTTTAACAGCTGAGCCCAAAGCCTTCATTACTAATTCCAAAACATCACTTTAGAACTAGTAACGAAGGAGCGTTGCGTTGCTTCATTGAAAACTTATTGTATTAAAAAGCTTGTATTATGTAGAGTAAAGTATTATGAGAGAGAATCTGATACAGCATCTCCTACATATAATAAAACATAAGTCTGAATGTCCACTGAGGAAAGCGTTACCTTTGTCATATCATAAAAATTCTTTCATCCGTTAAGTGTGATTTGTGATGACAGCACTGCTCATTTGTTAGCCTCATCACTGTTGAAAGTAAAAATAACTTCTGTTCACAAAAGCATTTAATTTTTCAAAGTAAGCTGACTCATAAAAACAGTCTCTTGTCACCATCTAATGGCTGAACAATGTAACTAAAATCACCATCACGAACATGCACCATGCCTTGGTACTAAACACTATTATTAAATACTATTATTATTTATAGAAAATATTATTTATTGAATAATCATTTACTGTAATAAACAACAACAACAGCCATCATAAAAGCTGCTAGGCAATTCAGCCAACCGTACAAAGACTATATACAGCATTGAATAAACATGATAATATTTTGCCAAAACTCTGGAACAAATAATAGTTTAATGAGAACAAAGACTGGCCGTTAGATTTACCCAACACAAATTATATCTTGTTTAACATCAGACATCAGAGCCAGCGGTAAATTAAAGAAGATCTGGCCATGGTCAGGCACTCTCTGCGGGTGTAATGAGTTCTGAACAGCCGCTGAACCGATGGATCTCCCATCTTTGAAAACATCGAAGCTAATTTTGAAATAAACCTTATCTTTATTAACAAACTGCATATTTGAAGTCCAAGCAAGCACATTCGCACCTAAAAAACTAAATATTGAACCTTGGGAGAAACCAGGCTCAGTCGGGGGGCCAATTCTCCACTGACGAACCAGCAGTTCAATTCCAACTGCAGCAAAGTCAGATTGTGCAAAGGACTCATCTGGTTCCTGTGGTCTTGTCACGATGGCTGTCTAGGTGACAAGGTCTTCACTGGGGATCTGTCTCTGGGGCTCATCTAGGTGTCCTGATCTCCGCTGATGTTAAGGGCTGTAGAGGTCATCTCTAGGTGCTGATCCACCATCTGATCTGGATTTGGACTGGATCCGGGTGACTGCAGTGACCATCTGATCTGGATACAGACTGGATCTGGGGGGCTACAGTGACCTTGGAATAAGAAAGAAACAGACTAATATTAGCGTAGATGTCATTCTTCTTACGATGTAACAAGTACATCAGGCGTTTTGGAAAGTGTTCCTGGTTCCAGATGACCTAATTAATGCAGCCTAACAATCCATTAACGGATTTGAATTATAGAAATATGCGATTGTGTATTATGTGTAAGCCAGGCTAAAGAGATGGGTCTTTTAATCTAGATTTAAACTGACAGAGTGTGTCTGCCTCCCGAACAGTGTTTGGTAGATTGTGCCAGAGTTTGGGCGCTAAATAGGAAAAGGACCCCCGCCCCGCAGTTGATTTTGATATTCTAGGTATTATCAAATGGCCAGAGTTTTGAGAACCAGTAAGTGCAATCAAAAATACAAACTACAACTAAAAGACAAAGTAGAAATAGGTAGAAAACAAAATATTCCTTCCTAGCAGCAAGTAATAATTTAAACAACAGATTTACAAACAAGTGTTAAGCAAAACACTCACGCGCTGCCGTCAGTCTCTTCTGTTGACTAATCGCTTCTCCTCTTATATAAAATATAAAACAATTATGTAATAAAATACTTATAAGTATAATATTAATCTACTATATATAATATATAGTACAACCCGAATTCCGGAAATGTTGGGATGTTTTTTAAATTTGAATAAAATTAAAAGTAAAAATTTCAAATCACATGAGCCAGTATTTTATTCACAATAGAACATAGAATAACATAACAAATGTTTCAACGGAGAAATTTTACAATTTTATACAAAAAATGAGCTCATTTAAAATATGCCTGCTACAGGTCTCAAAATAGTTGGGACGGGGGCATGTTTACCATGGTGTAGCATCTCTTCTTTTCAAAACAGTTTGAAGATGTCTGGGCATTGAGGTTATGATTTTCTGGAGTTTTGGTGTTAGAATTTTGTCCCATTCTTGCCTGATATAAGTTTCCAGCTGCTGAAGAGTTTGTGGTTGTCTTTGACGTATTTTTCATTTAATGATGTGCCAAATGTTCTCCATAGGTGAAAGATCTGGACTGCAGGCCAATTCAGCACCCGGGCTCTTCTACTACGAATCCATGCTGTTGTAATAGCTGCAGTATGTGGTTTTGCATTGTCCTGCTGAAATACACAAGGCCTCCCTGAAATAGACATCGTCTGGAGGGGAGCATATGTTGCTCTAAAACCTTTAAGGTTTACATCCGCCACATATCTGTTAAGTCATTGCTCGCACTGGTATGCTAGTATACAGGTGCATCTCAATAAATTAGAATGTCGTGAAAAAGTTATTTTTTTCTTGTAACTTATTTAAAAAAGTGAAACTTTCATATATTTTAGATTCATTACATGTAAAGTAAAACATTTAAAAAGTTATTTGTTTTAATTTTGATGATTAGAGCTTACAGCTCATGAAAGTCAAAAATCAGTATCTCAAAATATTAGAATATTTATCTGAGTTTCAATTAATGACCATCCATACAGTATAAATTCCGGGTATCTCTTGTTCTTTGAAACCGCAATAATCCAGAAGATGAACATTGACACCCTCCACAACGAGGGTAAGTCACAGAGGGTCATTACTGAAAGGTGCGGCTGTTTACAGAGTGCTGTATCAAAGCATATTAAATGCAAAGTTTACTGGAATGAAGAATTTGGGTAAGAAAAGGTGCACAAGCAACAGGGATGACCGCAAGCTTGAGAATACTGTCAAGCAAAGCTGATTCAAACACTTGGGAGAGCTTCACAAGGAGTGGACTGACACTGGAGTCAGTGCATCAAGAGTCACCACGCTCAGACGTCTTCAGGAAAAGGGCTACCAAGCCACTTCTGAACCAGAGACAACGTCAGAAGCATCTTACCTGGGCTGTGGAGAAAAATAACTGGACTGTTGCTCAGTGGTCCAAAGTCCTCTTTTCAGATGAAAGTAAATTTTGCATTTCATTTGGAAACAAGGTCCCAGAGTCTGGAGGAAGAGTGGAGAGGCACAGAATCCATGTTGCTTGAAGTCCAGTGTGAAGTTTCCACAGTCAGTGATGATTTGGGCTGCCATGTCATCTGCTGGTGTTGGTCCACTGTGTTTTCTGAAGTCCACAGTCAACGCAGCCATCTACCAGGAAATTTTAGAGCACTTCATGCTTCCTTCTGCTGACAAGCTTTATGGAGATGCTGATTTCATTTTCCAGCAGGACTTGGCACCTGCCCACACTGCCAAAGGTACCAAAAGCTGGTTCAATGACCATGGTGTTACTGTGCTTGATTGGCCAGCAAACTCACCTGACCTGAACCCCATAGAGATTGGGGTTGGGGGTTTGTAAATGTCACAAATGTGTTTGTAAAATGTGTTTGTAAATGTCACAAATTGTGACATTTACAATTCACTAAAAATGTTTTTTTTTTATTGGTCTTATGAAGTATTCTAATTTGTTGAGATAGTGAATTGGTGGGTTTTTGTTAAATGTGAGCCTAAATCATCACAATTAAAAGAACCAAAGACTTAAATTCAATGCACACAGACTGAAGTAGTTTATTTAATACACGAGTTTCACAATTTGAGTTGAATTACTGAAATAAATTAACTTTTCCACGACATTCTAATTTATTGAGATGCACCTGTATTACATAAAGTGCCAATTCCTCTTACCCCAACAAGAGGCCCAAGGGCAACAGACCCCAACATAGGAGCAAGTTCTCTGGTCCCACAACCAGAACCAGTACAGCAGTACAGAGTTCTTGAAGTGCGTGCACATGTGTGAGGTGCATGCGCGAGACAGAGTGATTAAAGAAAAGAAGCATCCGTTCAAGCTACCATGTAGAACTGAGTTCTTTAGCATTCAGTCAGGTTAAACATAACACCAATCAAAATGTTCAATAAATATGAATAAAGGCTTAATGTAGGCTTGAGGGATGGGAAAATTCCCAGATTCGCTCGGTGCATTGGCATAAAAAGTTAACGATACAATGTATCGTTTTAAAAAGTGTGCATCAGCTACAAGTTGTCATAGAGACCCAAGGAAAACTGGGATTAAAGTCCAAAGCCTGACTTGAAATTACGTAACAAATCAATCGGGGCTAAAGCGGTTCCATAAACGACAAATTCAATTCATACAATCTCACTAATTTGTTCACGCTTATTCTTAAACAGCCCTTAATGTTGATCATGGATCAAATCGATCCACCATGGAAAACATCGAATATATCTGTGCTGTTTAATGCATTTGAGACATTGTGTTTTCCTCAGTGCATAACTGACATGTCACAGGTATATTTTTCATCTGTAAATGCTAGAAAGTCATGCAAACATATCTATTTTACTGTCAGGAGTGGACGAGGCACGCAAAAGCAACGAGCGCTGCTGCGCGCTAAACAGACAGAGCGCAATCGAATAGGAGCGCAATAATTCTGAGTAAAATATACATTTTGCTAAAATATTTGTTGTTGGACATTAAATGTGTCTTTTGTGGAGTCCTGTGTCTCTGTGTCTTGTGCTTTGTTCCCCATGTTCTCTCCATGTCCCAGTTTATCCCGTGTTTATGCCCATATATGTTTTTTCCTGTTCCTGTGCCCATTATATTTGATTTGATTCCAGCTGTGTCCCATTGATCTCCTTGTTTCATTCTGAGTATTTAAGCCCTGTGTTTTCCTGTGTCCAGCATCCAGTATTGTTCGTTAACACTCTCCCTATGTGTGAGTACCTGCTTGTTTTGAAGAATAAAGACAGTTTATGTTAACTTCCCTTGGTCTCCGCACTCCTTCTTCTCTGCAACAGTAGAGTGAAGTGTGAAAGAATACCGGACCGAAACAGAAAGTAAGCAGCGCCCCTTCTGTGTTTTTTTTCCCCCTGTTTTTTGAAAAGTTTTTGTTTTCCTTGTTTATCCCCGCAGCTATGGAAGTTGCCGCTTGGTTCACCGCCCTGGCCCGCCAAGATCTCCCGTTCGTGGACTATGCACGGGAGTTCATTCAACGGCATCAGATGACGCCACCATCAACTCGCTGTTCTGGCACGGGGCCAACTACCATCACCCCGTGGACCTATAAATTAGTATAATATATGTGATTCATTAACGAAGCCGTTTTCAGCATATTAGGCATGAAAGTAAAATAGTGAAGAAAAAAAAACTTTATTGCATTTGTAATATATTCCCTGTTTTAAAAGTACATTGCAAATATGTCTTATGTTTGTCTCCCTCTGCCATATTGCTTATAAATATTTTTACGTATGTTACGTGCTTGATGTTAAAAAGGGATGATACCGTAACATTTATGTGAGACAACTGTTACTGGGTGTGGTGCAGATCAAAGAGGATACCGAAAAGTAGTATTTCTATTTCAAAAAGTCTTTACTGGTCGCGTTGAGGAAAAAACGAAATCCTCAGCGTATACGACGCCCAAACTACAGTAAACTCCTATAATCTACAAACAAAAGTACAAGGGCGGCGTAACACTCTCAAATCTAATCTAACAAAGTATAAACTAACCTGATCAGAAAACAAAACAAATAATATTAGAACATCGATTGACTAAGTATTTGAATCATGACCAAGAGCCGTATCTGATTAACTAACTGGATGCACCAACATGCATTCTTAACTTTGAACTTGACATAGTAAGACTGAAACTTGACATAGTAAGACTGAAACTCCAATACGGGCATCAGCGTTATCTTAAATGAAGAATTCGATACAAGTCAATAGCCAAAGAACAAATCTATAAATAGACTAAATCACACAACACAAAGTATGACTCAATAAGACAAGATATAACTGGTGGCCAAGGGGACAATTGGTGTAGAACACAAACCGCTGACCGCGTTGGCACGTCAGCAGATTGGCAGAACATCATGATGTCAGAATGATGATTGGCAGTCGAGTCGGCCAATAAACACCAACCTAGAAGTGGAGCAAAAAGGAACACAGAAAGACAGGAGAGCGAGAAACAAAACTATATACACAAAACACACGCGGAACGTAACAACGTATCTGAACTCTTTGAATTAAGGGAGAATAGTTTTCGACTGGGAAGCGTTTCTCTCATGCTGCCATCTTCCACGTGACTCAGCCGGAAATCCCCTGTATCCTGTTTTCTGAGTAACATTGCGAATATCACTATACAGTATATTGTTGCAACACCGCCGCCACTACCAGTCTGAGAGTGGAGTAGACCCATTTAGATCAGTACAGTCATTTGGTTTGAGCCAGGTTTCAGTCAAGCAGAGTACATCAAAACTATTCTCTTCGATCATTTCTTTTACAATAACTGCGAGTGATCTGTTTAGGAGCCCAAGCTTTAAAAATGTTTTTTGTTCATTTATTTTGCATTTTTACGGTTTAATTATGATCAGTTTTTTTCTAGATCCTGCATTAAATTTATATTTTGACCTCACTATTCGGGGAACATACACAGTCTTTATAGATTGGACAATGCAAGTAGTTCTATCATTTAAGTGGGTAGTACAAAAGTTATTTGAGATCTGGCTTACTAGTCATATGGAGCTTGGCATCCTGGAGATGTTGTCCAACAGGAGTTCCGCTCTGACTCTGCTGGGGTGCAGGTAGGGGTGGGCGATATGACCAAAATCTTATATCACGATATAACTAATTCTATATCACAATAACGATATATATCACAATATAATTATTTTTTTCTTTAATTTTTTTTTATGATATTAAATCTTTGATACCATATAATTTTCATAATCCTTGTCACCAATGTCAATATCAAACTAATAGAAATATAATACAATATAAAACAAAAAAGGCGTGTAAGAACATGCCTTTTTGTGTGTGTGTGTGTGTGTATTGTATTGTATTGTGTAATGTGTATTGATGTGAATTAATGTTAGACAGTAAACGCTATTGGATGCAAAAAAAAATTGGAAGAAATCCCAACAATAAAGTGAAGCCTAAAAAGAGAGAAAAAAAAAACTTAAGTTCACTGAAGATAAACAGTCAGTGATTAAATAAGGATAAGAAACTAATTGCAAGCAATAGGGCAAAAACCTACATAAATAAGAAACGCTACATACGTTGTGTAAATTAATTAGTCTTTATTGTGTTAATTAGATAAAATTAACACATGCATTATGTATAGATTCTATACATAGGCTATATATAAATATATCATTATTATTATTATTTTTATTTATTCTTATTAAAGTTACAGAAGTGATATAGTCAAGAGCAGTGAGAGATTTTCTCTCACTGTTGTTTGATTAATGGCAGACAGGACGAATATTGGACAGCTTCCCCTTTAAGACCGAAGTCCGGATACAATATACTGTTACATTGGCTATGCGGTTTTTTCCAGCTGTTTATTCTCTCTTCAGACCTAAATCACTGTGTTTATGAGGATATTTGCAAAGACGGGGATTCTTATGCATATAGTTGTGCTTATGTAATCGTTCAAGTCCAATAAAGCGGCAAAAAAAATGCACGCTCCTCTCTCACTGAAACAGAGACGGCGCACACATATAGCTCTGTTGTTTGTGTTTCAACGGCTTAAAATCGCTTGTTTTAAAATGGCTGTGCTTAAAAACACGTGTCCATGCTACAGATGTAGTCCCTCGTTTAGGAACGAGCTCCTCGTTTTGTCCTGGCTGATCTTGCTCCTACTCAGAGACACCTGCTTCTGTCTCCCCTTCACGCCCCGTGGTGGCGTGTAAAGATCGCAGTCATCCAAACGATGAAAAAGTATGAGCGTAAACAATGTACAGTGTCCTCCACTAATATTGGCACCCTTGATAAATATGAGCAAAGGCGGCTGTGAAAATAAATCTGCATTGTTTATCCTTTTTATCTTTCATTCCAAAAATTCACAAAATTCCAACCTATCATTGAAGTAAAACAATTGAAAATGGGGGGAAATCTCATTGTGAAATAAATACTTTCTCTAGTTCATGTTGGCCACAATTATTGGCACCCAATTATTGCAATGTCCTTTTCCCAGGGTAACAGCTCTGAGTTTTCTCCTATAATGCCTGAAGAGTTTGGAGAACACCTGATAAGAGATCAGAGACCATTTTCTTCATACAGAATCTCTCCAGATCCTTCAGATTCACAGCTCCATGACGGTGCTTCTTCTCTTCAGTTCACCTCACTCATCTTCTACAGGGTTCAGGTCAGCGGATGGGAATGGCCATAGCAGAAGCTTGGTTTTGTGCTCAGTGACCCATTTTTGTGTTGTTTTTGAGGTTTGTGTTTGGATTATTGTCTGGTTGGAAGATCCAAACATGGCCCATTATAAGATTTCTAACAGGGTCAGTCACTTATTGATTTTTTATATGTTGGTATTTAATAGAATCCATGATGCCATGTGTCTAAACAAGATGTTCAGGACCTCCAGCAGAAAAATAGGCCCACAACATAAAAAATACAGCAGTATATTTCATTGTACACATGGGGTACTTTTTTATCCCTGTGTGCACCAAACCCATCTTGAGTGTTTGCTGCTAAAAAGCTCATTTTTTAGTTTCATCTGATCATAGAAGCCAGTCCCATTTGAAGTTACAGTCGTGTCTGATAACTGAATATGCTGGAGTTTGTTTTTGGATGAGCTAGGAGAATTTTTCTTGAAACCCTCCCAAACAACATGTGGTGATGTAGGGACTGTTTGACAATTTTTTTCTAATGTTTTCTGACCCCGAGACTCAACTATATTCAGCAATTCTCCAGCTGTGATCCTTGGAGAGTCTTTAGCCACTCAAACTCTCCTCCTCACCGTGCATTAGGACGATATAGACACAAGTCCTCTTCCAGGCAGATTCATAACATTTTCTGTTGATTGGAAATTCTTAATTATTGCCCTGATGGTGGAAATGGGATTTTTCACTGCTCTAGCTCTTTTCTTAAAGCCACTTCACTAATTTGTGAAGCTCAATTATCTTTTGCTGCACATCAGAAATATATTTTTTGTTTTTTCTCATTGTGATGGATGATAAAGGGAATTTGACATTTGTGTTCCTCATATTTATAATCCTGTGGAACAGAAAGTCATGGCTGGACAATTTCATGATCCTAGTCACCCTGGTGTGCTAAAAAAATTAAATATGAATGGAATATACTTCAGAGATATTTTACTCACAAGAATTTCTAGGGGTGCCAATAATTGTGGCCAACATCCATTGGAGAAAAACATTTATTTCATCATGAGATTTTCTCCCCACTTTCAATTGTTTTACTTCAATGATAGGTTAGAATTTTGTAAATTTTTTGAGGGAAAGATCAAAAGGATAAACAATGCCGATTTATTTTCACAGCTGCCTTTGCTCATATTTATCAAGGGTGCCAATATTAGTGGAGGGCACTGTATTTTGCGACACCACGAAATAAACGATAGAGCATAATATGAAATGATAGACTTTTTATTTCGTCCATCCGATATATATCGTCATATCGCACAGCCCTAGGTGCAGGCCATCAGCACGGAAAAGCATAGGTTGCTCCCAGAAAAGATTCCAATTATTAACAAAGAGCAGTTTCTGTGCTTTACACCATGACAATAATCATTCGTTCAAAGCAAACAGTCTACTGAACCTTTCGTGTCCTCGTCGATATGTGGGAAACGGTCCTGAAACGATGAACATCAGTCGTGGGTGATGTGCTGCGAACTGTCTTGATCAGGCTTTTGAAGTCCCTCTCCGTCTGCAGCAGCTTGTTGTCGTTGGTAACCCCCGCGTGCAGCACGACCGCTCCTGTGCTCTCGTCGTCCTTAAGGATTGCGGGTATCTGCACAGAAACATTGAGAACACCAGGGAGCGCCAGGGAAACAGTGAGTGTGCACTTTACCTTCAACAAACGTAGCACAGACGTGCTGGACGATGGAGTCTCCGACGATCACAGCGTCGTGTTCCATCTCGCAGAGGGGAGCGAAGCGGTTCCGGGTGGAGATCTCAAAGACCAACCTTCTTCGAGTGGTCCTCGCCCGAGGCCTGGCTCGCGTCTTCCGCTGCTGGTGCACCCAGGGTCCGTGGTGTCCCAGCACTGGAGTGAAGGAGGCCTGGGAAGATCGCGTCCTAGGTACACAGGGCCTGTGCAGAGAAACACACAGAGTAGAGATGGTGGGAGTGTTAGCAGCACACTGTATACTTACCATGGACTTGTGAGTGTCAGCCCGGTATGTTTCCAATGCAGCTCTCCGCTCTCTCCGCTAGGCCTGCTTCTCCACCAGGTCACTGATCTGCTTCTCCACGGCCTCCATCTCCAACTGCACCATGTGCAGCTCGAACGCGTCCTCACCTGCACTCAAAGATAGACACAAATCCGCCATTTAAAGCAAGTAACAGTGAGTAAAAGAATGGAGTTTAAGCAATGTAAGCAAGATTGGCAGCAACCACGCTAGTGATGTGCTATAACAGGGGTCAGCAAACAAGATTGAAAATTAAATGACAAAGAACTTGACGGAGCTTCAACTCAAAACATGTGGCAGCAACAAACAGGAAGCATTTTCCTCCCAAATAAACCAAAGCTTATTCCTCTCAGCGCATCTTCTTCCAAAAACGAAAAGTAGCCGAGATGAACTTGATGACTGTTTCTTAGTTTACGGAGGTGATGTGGGCATACTGTATGTCCACGCGTCTCACATGGAAGATTGTAATATCAAAAGCGCGCTCAGCTCGTGGGCTTGATCACATTAGATATAATGAGCTCAGATGGGAAAAGCTGGACATCGTGTTGGTTTCATACGGATTACTTTATCACAGAATATTTGTTTCCGATATGTGTTACATCATTTAAAAGTAGACAATTTAAGCTTTCATATGTCTGTGTGTCAAGTATTTGCTGAAATTCAGTTCATTTTTGTGATGTATTTTAGATAGCCGTTTGCGGAGACAGAAGACAGAGCGTGAACCCTGTTAGTTTTCTTTGTTTTACAAGAACACAACGTTTTGTTATCAGAATCAGAATGAGCTTTATTGGCCAGGTACTGTATGTTTACACATACGAGGAATTTGTTTTAGTGACAGAAGCTCTACAGTGCAACAGAAAGACAGCAACAGGACAGGACATAGATAATAAAAGAATAATATACAAATATACAAATAGGTAATGTACAAAATAGCAAAAACAATATATAATATAGACAATTATGTGTGTGTACAGGTCTGATACACTATACTGCCAAAAGTATTGGGTCACCCCCTTCTAATGAAAGGTTTGACTACTTTAGCAATTTCCAAGAGTACAAATCTTAATGTTAAAGCATATAATGATATTCTAGGAAATTGTGTGCTTCTAATATTATAGCAACAGTTTGGACTCTTTTCTATTCTAACATGACAATGTCTCTGTGTATAAGGCAAGGATCAAAGAGAAATGATGATTCAGTCAGTGTGGAAGAACTTGACTGGTCTGCAGAAAGCCAAGTCCTAAATCCCAGTATAACACCTCTGGTGTGACTGTAAATGCAGACCTTGAGCCAAAACCTCATCACCAAACACCAATGAACAGATGGTTCAGATCCTATTTAAGTAACAGGGAATACTGTGTTACACTGGGTGCCCACACCTGCAGGCGTTATGCCATTTCTTGTGGTGTTCCTCGAGGCTCGATTTTGGGTCCTCTATTATTTAACTTATACACGCTTCCTTTAGCTGGTGTAATTAACCAGTACAATATTTTAATTTCACCAGTATGCAGATGACACGCAACTTTATCTTTCACTTGCACCAGATGCCCATAATTAAATAAGAGAGCATACAATTGTGGATGTCCCAGAACTCTTTACAGCTAAACAAAGATAAGACACAGAGATACTTGTTATCGGTAATGACGTGCGGAGAGGATCTATTGCTTCACATCTTGAGTCTCTATCACTAAAAACCAGTAATAAGTAACACTACTTATATCTGTTATCAATCTATTATGATACTATTTCAGTTGTATGCTTCCTTCTCCAACCCTAGACACAATGACAAACACATGCGCACACACATACACACACACACATGCTCACAGACATATGAATGCAAATACAGGAGTTAATCAGAACGGACTTGTAATGTTGGCCATCAGTATATATGTTTGTTTGTCCAAGTGTTTCTACATTTTGGCACATGTAAATATTGTCACCTTCTGTACTTAGTGTTTTTTTTCTCTCTCTTCTTTTATATGTTTGGTCCATGGGGTTCTGTATTTGGTAATGTAAACATTGTCACATTCTTTACTTGCATAATAAAAAAAAAAAAAAAAAAAAAAAAAAAAACAGTAATCAGGCTAAGAACTTAGGAATTATATTTGAACGCGAGCTCAGTTTTAAAAAAAATATTAGCATTGTTACTAAAACAGCATATTATCACCTCAGAAATATCTCCACAGTACGTGACATTCTCTTCCCTTCTGACAGTGAGAAACTAGTTCATGCATTTGTTACGTCTAGACTCGACTACTGCAACAGTGTTTTTGCTGGGTTACCAAAGAGCTCTATTAAACACTTACAAAGAGTTCAGAATGCAGCTGCACGAATGCTAACTCACTGTAAAACTAGAAATCACATTACTCCAACACTCAGATCCCTTCACTGGCTGCCTGTATCATTCAGAATTGAATTCAAGATCCTCTTATTAGTTTTTAAATGTCTTCATGGAACTGCCCCTATATACCTTTCTAATTTGTTAAATAAATATACACCACTAAGATCACTCCGAACATCAAACAGAAATTTGTTGGTTGTGCCTAAGACTCGGATAAAAATTGGGGAGTCAGCCTTTAGTTATTTCGGTCCCAAGCTATGGAACTCTCTTCCTGACAACCTACGAGCCATCAACGCACTGTGCACTTTTAAAAAGTATCTCAAAACACATTTGTTTACTAGGACTTTTCCTTGACACATTTTTGTATTTTATTATTTTATTTCTATTATTATGTGATTTAATTGCTTATTATGTTTGTTCTTGTGTATATTGTCTATCCTGTAAAGCACTTTGTAAACTGTTTTAAAAGGTGCTATATAAATAAAGTTTTACTTACTTTTAATTATTAGTTAAGAATTTTGGGTATCGTAGGGTGGAGGATACCATACGTTTTCTCCTGTTTAATGGTTATTTAGGGAGTGAAAGAAGTTATATGTTGTTTTGTATTTTCTTTTATGTATAGGTAAGTTAATATTCATTTCCCTTTTACTTGTAGATAGAGGTATTTTTGGTTTGTCTTTTGGTGAGGGTCCTCCTCCCAAGGTAATATTTCTATGTTTGTATTTTCGGTTTTCATATCATTGTTATTTTTCCCTTTGAACCCCTGATTGAGTTCAAATAATTGGCACTTCAGCCATTTAAATGGGTCATCAGATGCAAAATTCACTTTACAAGTTGTTTGAACATAAATGTGTGTTGGAAGTGTGTGTACACATCCATCCTATAATGATAAAAATCCCTATTTTAAAATCTCCTTTCTCAAATCAGGCTGTTCTGAGATTCCTGTCAGAATGACGTCGTTCTGTACAGACCCCTCCCACGATAGTTGATTGACAAGGCCGTCTTACCTTAGACCCGCCCTGAGTGAGCTGAGAGCTGTCTGCCATTGTGTTGACTCCGGTGCAGGGGAAGACAAGAATGGCTGTGTTCGAAATACCATACTATCATACTACTCTTATTATTTCTGCAGCATGCAAATGCAAATGTTCTGTATGCATGAAATACCCAGGTGACCTACTATATTTGCCAGAATCTGCTAAATATAACTCAAGTACACTGAAATCAGTACAGAAGCTGTGTTCTGAATGGCATACTATCATACAACTCCTACTATACTGCAGTATGCTGTGTGAATACTGTGAATAGTATGTGGATTTTCTGTATGCATGGAATGCCTGGATTACCTGCTACATTTGATGTATGCATCTGAGGACACTGCGTGGGATACTGTTTCCCAGAACGCAACGCGCTCCATGTGACGTTTCATCTTCAAATGCGTGAGTGAACTGGAGGCGGGGAATAGTAATTATAAATGTTACACTTATACATATACATGTAAACTACAAACTATCGCTGTGCATCTAAAAACAAAATCATTTGTTGGACATAAATTGTACTTTAATCTTTACAGCACTTTTCCGATCAAGTCAAATGATGTCACCTTTATCTCTATAGCGCTTTGTTTCAAAGATATTACATAATAATATTAATATTGCAGTAATATAATATATAAATATAATTAATATTTCAATTATGCAAACAGAATTAAATTCCGCTGTCAAGAAACTGTGTGTATTTACTCCAAGGACAAATAGACCAATTTGTTGTCAGATGCTATTTACATTAACTCCGGCCACCAATGCCTGGCTGCGAAAAACAGCACCGCAAAAGACACGCACAATTCACCAGAATCAGTGGCGCAGCGAGTAAAAGGCGTGAGATGTGTGCTGTTGATGCGAGCGATCAGAGTTCGATCCTGACTTTTGTCAACTCCTTTTCCCATCACATACCAGATCATAAAGGCATTTATTTTCAATAAAAATTATGTAAATATTTGAAAAGTGGAGATTAAACGCCTCATTAATAATATAGTGTGCTTAGCTGTAGGTAGGTTTTTGTCCCAATAAAGTGGCGTTCATCAAATAAAATTTATGATAATTTACACTCAATATGTTATTGCATACTCTTTTATAATGTACTACAGTATAATTATCTGCCACCTAACTACTATGTACACACCTGTTGCTAAAGAAAATGCTGCTATTTTAGTGTAAACTGAATTTATCATTATTTGTACTTAGTGTAACTAGAATATATCACTCTTTACAATTAGTGTAACTGCCAAAAATATCATAGTCATTTAAAGACAGCTCATTCAGTTCAGTCCAATAGCCTATGTAAAGTTCTTCAGTTATGAAATGAGTTAAATTGGGCAACATTGTTTACTAGTATGAAGCTGTAATAACAAGCTTTGTAAAAGAATAGCTAGCACATTTGTTTGTAAGGTAACAACCTTCACAGCTGTGCTGAATTAATGTTTGTGTTTTTCATGTGACAATTAAGCATACTACTCTGAAACATTTGTTGCTTATTGTATACTGTTTCACACATTATTCTTAAAAAAATAGTAGGCAGTATGCACTGTGTACTGGGCAGTACGCAGTAAGCAAGTATGCCATTTCGAACTCAGCCAATGTCTCCGATTAAGTGATTGAGGTGTTTTGTTGTTGTATGTAAAAATGAACATAGCAGTCGTCATTTACTCCTGACATCTGAGCCGCTGAAGACGCAGAGGATTAACGTTACTTTCATTTTGAAGGGAATGCACTGAATCCAATCTACATAAATGTTGTTCGCGCGAATCATTCAAGATCCAGCTTCATCTACAGAATAAGTGATTATAAGGGATTTTTATTTATCTTTGCAAATCGCCTTTCCTAATAATGTGCTAGTTAGGCTGTTTCGCAGCTGAAGTTCACAGTCTGCTCGTCACTCCACGGAAGAGAGGGGCGGGGTCAGCAGAGCTCATTAGCATTTAAAGCAACACGGACTAGAATGGCTGGCTCAAAACAGAGCTGATTTTGACAGGGTAAAAAAAGGTGTTTTTTTACATTACCATTGAGAAATTTAAACCAAAGTATGTTAAGGCCCTAAAGAATCAAATCAACTTGTGGAAAATGGGCATCCAATGACCGCTTTAAAAATGAAATCTGTGGTTGATTGTGATTTTTGGGCCTGGAGAGCTGGAGATCCTCAAAAAGGGGAGGACGTAACAGAATCTACACACAAAAAAAGTAGACATTTAACTGTAATTAGCACAGACTGCTTTATTTTTCTGTTTACTCTGCTTGAGCTTGAATGCTTTAGTTTTTTATGTGTATTATTGTTGTGGTTGTTTTCAACCAAAATAAAATCTTGAGATATAACGTAACTTTGTTGTAGAACAGCGTTGTGTATAATGCCTAAATATAAGCTTGCTCAGAAATCATAACAAACACTTGATTATTAACAATAACATCTTTCTCATTAAACCTCATTTAAATAAACAAATAAAGAAATATTCCAATATTATTATTTATTTTTTTAGCCCAAATATTCAAATAGAAAATGTTTGGTTACACATTACTTTGATAGTCCACTTTAGACATTCAAATATATAAGTAACTTTGTAACTACATGTCAACTAATACTCATTCATTTGGAACTACATGTCTACTAACTCTCAGAGTAGACTGTAAGGTTAGGTTTAGGGTTAGTAGAATAAGTTGACATATACTTGCAAAGTTTTTAATAGTGAGTATGTTGTGGACCCATCAAAATAGTGTTAGAAGTTATTAAGCAGACAGTCTACTAATACTCTAATGACTGCTAGTTGACATGTAGTTGCAAAGTTACTTACTGTTAGTACAATGTTTAAAGTGGACTATCAAAATAAAGTGTTGCCAAATTTTTTTTTTTAAATTCCCATCCCTAAAACAAACAAGACCAGGCACTGAACTGATGCGAGGTGTGTGCTTAAGTAGCAGTTCTGGTAATGAGGACGATTACATGCAGGTGTGTGTGATTTAGTATTATGGTGAGCTCAATCATTTTAATTGGCTGGGTGGAGAGTTTGGCAGGTCTATAGCCCGATTCGGATGGTAATTGTTTCTCATATGGACGTCTGTAAAAATAAATTTACATATCACCTCAGTGATAAAACTCAAGGATTCTGATGGCTATTTATTTACAGTGGAGGAGAGAGTTCAGTGATCCTACGAACCCGGGAACACGCTTGCTCACGTGGCCAGTCACATGATTGTCTGCTTTAAATAAAATTTATTTTATTTACTAATTTATTCTTATTATTGTGTAAAATGTTTTTGAAAATACTTATGTAAAATGTATTCTTATTATTCCAAGCATATTTTATAATATAAAATCCTATTTATTATTTGATTATTTAAATCTCCTGTTTAAAAATAGGAAAACAGATGCACTATAGTTTTATATAATGAATATATATATATATATATATATATATATATATATATATATTCATTATCTGTTTACAATACACATTTTAAAATTGTATTGCATACCTGCTTCTGCTATAGCCTAATAAAGACCCATTGCGAATGTTTACGTGCTTTTCTTCTTTTTCTGCTCTCACTCGCTGTGGTGGAGCAGTTATGAAGTATTATTCTTTTGAATACTTTCCAGCATTTCAGAAATAAATATGTATGCAAATTACACCGAAGTACAAAGTTACCTTACGGTGTTCGGGAGTGCTCAAAAAGGGTTTAAACACTGAATTTTGATTCTATTTTTTCTTGTAAACTCGGTGTGGTTCTTGTAAACTCAAAACCGATGTGGATTCGGACGGCAATTAAATTACCACACGACCTTGGTGTTTCTCAAAAAACAGTAGGTAATTCAGCCGGGGATTTTCACGGGGGTGGTGAGAGAAAAACACCAACATCCTGGATTCGGATGGCATTAAAATCACCAACTACCCCTGTAAATGGTGAAAATCACTTACATCCCCCTGAGAAACAATTACCGTCCGAATAGGGCTTATGACAATAAAAAGCTTATTTGTATAGCAATTTTCACTATGCATTTTCTAAAGCAGCTTTACAGACAATACTACTACTAGCTAATACTGTTAGAAGAAATTAGAATAGAATTAAATCTAACTCTTCCATTTAAGAACAGTTAATCTGGTGTCCACATCATCTAAATCAAATACTCCAGCCACACATTTTAATTCCACCAAGAATAAAAAGTCACCTCTTGTCCGACAGGAGAATTACAGAGCAAACACACAGCAGTGCTATTGTACATTTATGGCATGTGATGTAACTTTCCTCAACACTGTTCTTTCCTGGGAAAGGTGTGAATTGTTTTACAGCATCTTTATCAAACTCAGATAAGACCCAAACAGTTAACAGATAACTCAAGTAGTTCTGCTTTTTGCATTTCAGATATGGCATGTTGCATTACTCATTTATCCTCAAGAACGCATGGCTTTGATGGTTGGTTATACAGTATATTAAATGCTACCTGTGTACATAGCTTGTGTGAAGTCTGTCTGCAGTGTTTACAGCATCTGATATTCAGATAGCAGCCAGTGTGATTTATGAGGAACAGTTTTTAGTAGGCTATGTAACCGGTGAAAGGTAAATCACTCCAGCTTAGACTCTGTAAAATATAAGGTTTTCATTTCTGTGTTGACAGCTGTGGTATGTGTACTTATTTAATATAAATTCAAACTCAGATAAGACCCAAACAGTTAACAGAACTCAAATAGTTCTGCCTTGTGCATCTCAGATATAGCATGTTGCATTACTCATTTTTCCTCAAGAACACATGGCTTAGATGGTTGGTTTCACAGAACTATTAACTAATTGTTAAGTAATATGTCATTGTGGTTATAGATTTTGAATTAGTTAGTCATGTACCTCAACAAGTAAAGTCACACCATAATGATACCCATGCAAATCATTAGCTAATGATTAATTAAAGCAGACAACTAGAAGTTGAAATGCATGTTTTGAACCCATTGTGGTAATTAACATATGAATTTACACTTACAGTAGTTAATATAATATGTCATTAGGGAATTAATACTTTGACACATTTAACTAATAACAATTTGTTGATTACTTAATCTATGAATCATATTGAATGTTCATTTGTTGCTGTTGCAGTAATTGTTAATAAATTGTTTAGTTCTTCATGAATTCATGAGTTATAAAATATGCAAAACATAAAAATTCCAACATTCAATAATGTGGTCTGAAGAAAGTAACCAGATTATACATGCAGTTGTGTTTGCATTAAATGTTAAAACAGATACTGAATATAACTGTTTTGTTTTGATTTTTTTTTAATTAACATAAAAACAAATGTGACATGCAGTGTATACATAAATCATAAGAGAATTATTGCTGTTTGCTATAGCATGTTTTTGCATGTTCAAATCAAAGTGTCAAAAAACTGTAAAAAGAGGTTTGCCATTGTGGTTATTGCCATTCGTCTTTGCACCTGATTTAAGCTTAATTGATGGCATCTACTGGCGATACTTACAAAGTCTATACTCTAGTCTAGTGCATCTATTGGCAACACTCTACCGAGTCAGATGATGCCTCACCCCTTTTGAATGCCATCACTCAGCATTAAAGGGGTCATATGATGCAATTTCAAGTGTTGCTTTCTCTTTGGAGTGTTACAAGCTGTTTGTGCATAGATAAGATCCTTGAAGTTGCAAAGACTAAAGTCTCAAAACCAAAGAGATATTCTATATAAAAGTTAAGACTCTGCCCGCCCCCCTAAAACGGCTCATTTAAATACGCCCCCACATGTTTACATCACGATGTGGGGAGATTTGTAAAACACCGCCCAAACGTATACGCAATGAAAGAAGGCGTAACTTTTATTCTCGCTGTAGTATTGTTGCTGCCGCCGGTGCCATGTCCTGGAGATGCTGTGTTTCGTTGTGAAAGCGAAAGTACTTTGTTTGGGCTTCCAAAAGAGGACACAACTAGAAATCAGTGGCTAAGTTGTATTTACAACACTGTTCCAGAACAGTTCAACCCAAATATTAGAGTGTGTACAGCGCATTTTATGGAGGACTATTTCCTGAACCTGGAAGAGTAATGTTAGCCTACAATGCTGTCTGCACAATGTTTCTATAAAGTGGGACAAAACCAACGTCGCAAGGACAGTCTGGCGCTTCTGACTCACAGCCTTTAAGTATGTTTTCTTATTTAAAGAATTTGCCACTGACGATTCAAACGTGAGTTTTGAGCTGTGTAGAGTAGTGCTTGTTGTTTGTTGTTTCTCCGATCACAAATGCAGACATGGTAATATTTACGTGGCGCGATGTGACGTGTGAAAATACAGTATAAGTCATTATAATCAGTAATTATGTCCCCACTGGATGCAACAAATGCCTCGTTTATAATGGTTTTTTTGTTTTTGTTTCATCGTGCTGGGACACGGCATCACAATACGGTGAGGGGCATAACATTTCCATCACACGCTTGAGTTATTTGACCAATCACAATGCACTGGATAGCTGGCCAATCAGAACACGCCTCGCTTCTCAGAATGATGAGCTTTGTAAAAATCGACGCGTTTCAGAAAGGCGGGGCAGAGAGGAGCAACAATAATGTACAGTATGTGGAAAATAATGTGTTTTTTTTTTAACCTTTAAACACATTGCATTACACCAAATACACAAAATAATGTTCTTTTTAGCAACGTCATATGACCCCTTTAAGATCTCTAGTGTTCCTCAAACCTGCTGTGCAGCAGAAACCAGACAGACTTCAAACAATGCCTTTGAATATGCTTTAATCACGGCTGGGAGGACCTCATTCCAATTACTGAGAATCCCCACAACAAAAAAGAACACAATATAGCAATATAGTTTACATTTTATATATATATATATATATATATATATATATATATATATATATATATCAGTGTTGGGGGTAACGCATTACAAGTAACGCGAGTTACGTAATAATATTACTTTTTTCAAGTAACTAGTAAAGTAACAAATTACTTTTTAATTTACAAGAAAATATCTGAGTTACTTTTTCAAATAAGTAACGCGAGTTACTTTTTTCCCATTGTGAACATGTTACTGTAGTTCTAAACTAAATGTGAATGTGCATTAATTCATCTCACTCACAAAAGATTTAGTATTCATCAAAATGAATTAAAACAGTGAAATGCAAACTCAGAATATGACGCAAACCTTCAATAATTAAATATGTTAACACAAATGTATCTAATCCCATTTTATTAACCAATGTCTTTGCTGTTGACCTTTGATGATCCAGTTCAATCATACTAATAAGCAAAAATGACTTTAGATAAACTAACAATTGTGCTTCATTGTTTTTTTATTGCTGAAGAGTGTTGAACTTCTCCTGCATTCTATTTTACAGATGTGAATTTACTTTTCCTTCAGCCTGAGGTTTATTCATTACACTTTTTGGTGTGAAAGGGCTTTTACATTTGCTATAATTACAACTTCTTGTATTAAAAACAATCACGCCCTGCTCGTATTTAAAAAGTAACGCAAAAGTTACGCAAGTAACGCAATTAGTTACCTTTTTAGGGAGTAACGCAATATTGTAATGCATTACTTTTAAAAGTAACTTTCCCCAACACTGTATATAATATAGTTTATATAGCAAAGTTGCATAGCAAAAGTAACATATCACATTACATCATTCTCTTTTAATTTGATTGGTTAATTTATATGACAAATCAGCAACTCCTTGTAACTAGCAAAGCAAGTGAGTTTTTATTACCTCAGCTTGTTCCCTAAACCATGAGTTCCAATGGTTATTAATTTCAGACAGATGTCCTGTCCATATGCATCAATATTACAACACACTAACGATGGAACATTTTGTTCTCTAAAAGCATACAAATGTCAGGCCTGCAGAGGAATGTCAAATGTTAAACCTGCAAGGAAAAGAAATGTTAGTTATGATTTACAGATTAAAATTATTCATTTTAAAATTTCCTTCACACCATCTTTACATCAGTTACACTTATTAACGAGGTTTGGTTCAATAACATCAGTTGATGCATTAGAACTCATAAATTAACAAAAAAATTGTTGTTGTTTTTTTACAGCATTTATTAATCAAGGTTAATATAAGTATTTTCTACACATTCTAATGCATGGATAGGATCTGTAAAAAACAATGTTGTTCATTGTTTGTCGATACCTGAACTATTAACTACCGTTAACAAATCCATTGTTTATTTTACTTTCTTAGCACAGAATATAAAGTTAAGTGACATTTATTAAAGGTGCAATAGGTGATTGTCTTCAGAAACATTTTTTGTTATGCTGGTTGAAAGTCTCTTCACATCCCGATAGCAATCATTAAGTTAAGTGGTCTAAATTTATTTATATATTCTGTGGAAGGCGCAGGAGCAATGTTGGTTGAATCAAAATGCTCGTTCTGAGCGTTTCAATTGGCTTTCCTACCTGCATGTGTATTTGCACACATCTGCGCACATACGCCGTGCAGACAGAGCGAGAATGGCAGGCAAACATCAACAATCTGATCTTCCTTCCTGGTATTGTAGTACTGTTACTAACTGTACTATAAAGTTTTCTCACCGGTGAATGACACATGATGTATTGTAGTAATGTTGTCTCTGTTCGTCTGATCTGTGCGCATATATGCGTTCAGGGGGCATGGCTTTGGACGGCGAGTGCAGGGAGGGTGGGATGTTCGCTTTCAGTGCCAACAGGCTAAAGTTAGCATTTCCCAATATCTCCTAATGCACCTTTAATAAAAAAATAATTTACAACTGCAATAACACAAACCGAACGAGCTTTGAAAACGAGCTTTTTAGTGTTTATAGTATAAACACGGTGAACTCCAGACGACCAGCTCAGTAGCAGTCAGGATCTGCATGATCTTCCCCTCTCCAGGTGTGTGAATTTCTCATGTCTGTTTCTGCTTGGGTTTCATTTGTGTCACTGCACAGATTTTCTTTATTCTCTTCATGGCTGTTACTACACGTCTGGCCACAGGTGCCAAGGAAGGTCAGGAACACAGGTATGAATGCGATGCCATGGACGGCCCCAAACAGAATAACTAAGAACATGATTTTGAAGAAGGTCCTGAAGATGTAGCTTTCAGCAGCTGCGAGCACCACCACGCCTGCAATAGTGGACACAGCTCCCTGAACGATCGGATAGCCCAGTTTAGTGATGGCATCCGTCGCTTTCTCATCCGCTGAGGATTTTTCACTTGACACAAAAGCATAGGATATGTGAGCAGAGAAGTCCACAGAGAACCCGATACAGATGACAAGATTAATCATAGACACAGAGTCTAAACTAACATCCCATAATGCCATGAAACCGGCCACTCCCACAATGACAGATGCGATGGCAAACGTCACCCAGAGAGAGCAGAGCGGGTTCGGGATCAGCAGGAGTGAAATTACTAACATTGCACATGTAGAAACTACTATATTTTGGATCGTATTAGAGATGATGACGGCATATTGGTCGAAATAGATGAATGCAGGGTGGTACACTATCAGATCTACGGGCGTCTGCAACTTCCCACATTTTTCTGCGGTTTCTCTAAACGCATTGAGCATGTTCTTCTCATCGATCGCTGTGCGGATGTTCACCGTCTGAACGAACATGCGTGATGCATGAATTTGATTGTTAGTGAAATTCACATCTCGACTAAAACCAGACTGATTAAGAAATGCAGTTAAATTGCTTTTGAATTGTGTTTCACTGCCTACATCAAAACTAGCATTCAAGTATACATGAAGCCAAGAAACAGGTGGAATGCCAGAATCTGCCATCGTCAGATTTTGAAAATTTTCCAAACACAAATCGAGACTTTCACGAACAATTGGGTTCCAGTACTGGAAATGCTCATCCTTTATAACTAACATGACATTAGGACCAAATTCAGAGAAGAATTCATCCTCATTGTCATAGTAATCACCAACATATGAGCCGTCTGCTGCTAAATTTTTCAGATCTAGACCTTCCTGTATTTGGAAGCACCCGTAGATACTAGCCGCCAAATACCCGGCATAGATCAGACACACGAGCACCTTAACCCACACTCTTGTCAGAAAAGGGCCGTAATAGTTTTTAAAGAATGAATCCATTGGCATTTCATATTCCTTACGTGTGTTTTTATCATAAGCTCCACCAACACAACAACCGTTCTCATCACCACTGGCTTCTGGGACTCTCATGCAGGTCAGCCAGTGTCTGTTGTCTTTCTCTCGTCTCCCGTTGAACGCGAGACACGCGCCGAAGAAGGTGATGTTGAAGATGTAGCAGAACAGAAGAGCTGTGCTGGTGTACATGCAGAAAGACTGAACCGAGCGGAACGGCGTCAGGAGGCCGATGTAGAACGCCAGCACATCCGTCAGCGTGGTGATCGTGATGGACACGCCGGCCTCCTTATACGTTTCTGCTAAGCGAACCTCAACGGCTTTATCAACTTCAGTCTTCTGCCAGCAGGAGATCATAATGAACATGTCATCAACACCAACACCTGGAGGAAACAGAGACTGTGAGCTTGTCCGCATCAGCTGTGAGACGCCAATAGGTGATAAAATGAATGAATGTTATTGACCGAGAATCAGAAAGGGTGCTGTGGCCACAGTCATGGCAAACGGCATCCCGCAGAACAGCAGCAGTCCAAAGCTGGCCAACACGGCCAAACCGGCAGAGACAGCGCCGAACGCAGCCACCCACACTTTCGTCCTGACACAATCCAACCTGCGGAAACAAACTGTAGGGATAAAGACATACCTAGTGACAAATACACATGCTTATTTGACATTTTTTTAATACTACACAATACCTCAAACAAGACAGAATTGAAATTGTAATGGCCAGGAAATACGTAACGGAGAAGAGGGGGATTACAGAGTCTGAATTGGTCTCAAACTCATTCTGTCTTGATATTGATGTAAAGTAAGACACATGGACCTGTAGAAAGGAAATATTCATAATCAAACACTGTTCAGTATAAGTACTGTATTGTGTGGAAGAAAAATGCAAAAATAATTATGACAGGACATGAAAAACAATCAAATGTATGTGTGCTCGGTGCATTATCTCAGTATATTAGAATTGCTATAAGGGATGTAACGGTATGAAAATTTCTTATCACGATTATAGTGACCAAATTTATCACGGTTATCAGTATTATCACGGTATTGTTTTTTTGTTGGTTTTTTTGCTAAGTAATTTTTATTAGTTTTATATTGCATAATAAACACCAAACAAAACAGCAACAATAAAAAAAAAACATAAAATAATAATAATAACCTAAAAGGAAAAAAAAAAAAAGAGCAATCAGGGCATACAAGCAGTTTCAGTGGAAAAACATCACGGTATTGTTAAAATGTGCTGGAGATGTTCAAAAAGTACTGACACATAAATCACTTAAGTTTTATATTAAAAAATCAATAAACAACAAATAAAATGACTTTTTGTTTGCATAATCACTAAAACAATAACTCTAACCAATGATGTTCGGATTTTAAATGACAACAGTATAATAGCATGTTCAAATATCTAATGTAAATGTTCAAATAAAGCTTTGAAAAAGTTTAATAAAAAGGTAAACCTCACATTTCAGCCTTTAAATAAAGAAAAGGATGAAGTCAAAATGATAATTGATAAATAAATGATTATATGTATTTTATCTGCTCCATAAATATTTCTAAATAACTTATCTGAATTGTTTAAATGTGTAGAATCCACATAAGCTTGTTTTTTATCAACCGGTCGAAATGTACAGCAGGGCATGCAAATTCGGTCCATTTTTGTCCAGACAGAAACTGCACACAGGCTGAATGTAAATACAAGTCTCTGTAAATCCACTCACTGACAGCAGGTGGTGCTTATTATATGGAAAAGCTGATATACAGCTGTTTCCCGTGAAGTCCGTGAACAAAGCAGTATTGCGATTAAGAACACTTCTTTTAGGTATTACATGGAGCAAAGATGAAAACAAAACACCATCGAATCGTTTCTGAAGACAGTCAGAGCCTTCAGAGGTACATTCATATAATTAACTCATTCATATAATTACCTCAGCACTCTTTTATAACTTCCACGAAACTACTCTGCTGCTGTGAGCACGCGAGACTGTTACTTAAAACTGCTTTATGATGGACAGTATTTATTTATAGTGAGTAGTTCAGATCGCGGTAATCGAATACGGATTTAATGATCATTTAAAACTGAAACAGTAATACTAACCGTCGGGAATTTTATCATGATTCATAATCAAACCGGTAATCGTTACATCCCTAATTGCTATGTAAATTACTTTTGGTGTTTGACTTATTAGAGATGAATTGATAAATGTCAAATGATGTTTACATTTAAACACACAACTAGGCCTCTGTAGGCATATAGATATAACTCAAAATCCTTTTTGTAACTTACTGTTTTCTGTTGTGTATAGTTTGAGAGGAGATTTAGAAAGCCATCGAGCCACTCAGAGTTTTTCTTTGTCTTCTCCTCGTCTAGGAAATAAAAAAGCCTGACCGATTTTGCACTCGATATCTCTGAGCTATCCGGCTTTAGCTCTACACCGCCGATACTTGTTCCCAAAAATGTGCCATTATTCATCGGATATGTTATGGCAGAAGAAACTATTTCAGTAGCATTGTAATTTATAATGTCTAAAATTGGATTTGAGATGCATTTTCCCTTTGTTTTGGAACAAAGATCTTCAAAACTGTTTCCTGTTGTTATATTTTTCACTCGTCTGTCTAACTCTAAAATGTCGTTAAAAGCTGCTTCAGTTAATATATTTGCTCCACTCAAGCCTGTGATGATCAAAGAGGCATACGTGCCATCAGACGTTAGCCGTATCTGAGAAAACTCTTCAGCCGGTGGGAAATTTTCCAGCACAATCGCCCTCTCCAGCTTGGCAGGTCCATTGACGGGTGTGAACTGGTCTTCAATATCATTTGCCTCCCTTTCCTGAAGAAAGATAAAACCGGCTCCAAGGGCAGCAGCTACATATAAAGGTAATAAAAGAAACAAGTATGGATATCTACCAACAACACTACCGAGCTTTTGAAAGGCCAGAGACAGAGGCCTTTCGATGCAGTCAGTTTTACACTTCGCCATCCTTCAGACACACTTTAGCAGTGAATGCCTTGCTCTTCCACATCGCCTCCGTCTGCAGTCACTCGATGTCACAGACAACTCATTTGTTACACATTAACAAATGAATGGTTATTTATTAACAGGCTTATCTTTATCACCTGCCTTCGGTATCAGTATCGGAAAAAACTACTAAGGAGCAATATATAATTAATGGGGCTTTTTTTAAACTTCAACAAGGATATACTTTTTGTTAACCATATAAGCCTATTAAACATTCAGTATGTCATCCTTTTATATTAAACGCTTCACTTATTTGATTAATTAAAACAATTTTCTGTTAACAATTTACAGTTGTTCCTTCATGAGCACAGTGCAAATGCAAAGTTGTTTGCTTTTTATTAGAGCTGTCAGTTTAACGCGTTAACTTGATTAATTAGTTATGAAAAAATAACGCAGTTATAATATTTTAACACAGTTAACGCACTGGCCCTGCCCCCAGACCTCTACATCCTCATACTCTTCTCTGCGCACTCAACGGAGGCGGTCGCATTTTTCTCTCCCCGTCCTCACCCTTAACTTCCCTGCTTGCTTTCTCGTCTCGTCTATTCTAATACTTGAGAGACTCTCTCTGCACTGCTCTCCAAAACTGAAAAATCATGGATTTGATCAACTGGTCTCTCAACGCAATTGACACCATATTCTCGACGAGAAGCTTGGGTTCGGGGGAACCTGACTGCCCTGACGGAACGTTCGCAGCTGGCTACACGATGGACGTGTGGGATAGGTGGCGTATCGTGTGTCTGGCGGCTCTTTCCGTGGAGGACATTGAAGATATCTACCTATTCGGAACCATGATAACAGGTCTTCTGCTGATTGGATTAGGCTTTGCCCTGGGTTATCGAAGAATTCAGAAAACGGGAACAGCTGTCCAAAGCCTCACAAGGCTGCCCGTCATGATTGAAGCAGTGGGAAGAGCGGTCAGCATTGAGACTGAGACTATTAACCGCAATATGGATTCCATCACGGAGAAGCTCACGGCTTTGCAAAGGAAAATTGATGGTCTCGGAGACCAGAATGGACAAAGAGAGTAGCCGTGGAATTGGAATGCGGCTACTCGCCCCAAGACAAAACAATCGCAATCTTACCTTTTTCGGCTCCCCTCTACCAGCACTGGCCTTGGCCAAGGCCGCTGTTGGAAAATCAACCCTGGGAAGAGCACTGCAGTGAGACGCTCTTGCGTTCCTCCCCCATTCTACAGACACCTGCTTTATTTTACACATACACAGACATACACACATATATAAAGATATGCATTCACCTCCCCACCCCCGATCCCTCGCCTCCGTCGCTTTGTACCGCCAGCCTGACAAGCGGGTCTGTGACCAGAGCTAAACTCGGCTGCAGGACCGGATGGCTGCTTGCCGGAGCTGGATTACCTCCCCTGTTGCAAAGTCGTGTGTCTATGGTGTGATTATGTGCTTTTGTTGCTGAGGTGTTTTTCCTGTTCTCACACTGTACTCCCCAAGGAGCATAGTCTGGGGGTTATTTTTTTTCTCCTCCCCTTCCTCATGTTATGCTGTATTTTTCTTCAATTCCCTGTCTTCCTGTCCTGTCTACCCCCTTGTCATTGTATGTATGTTGTGTTTGGACAGGTTGATGGCTAATTTCGCTGGTACTTTTTCATTTTCTGAGGTCAGATATAGTAATACAGGAGTGCCACAAGGTTGTGTTTCATCGCCTGTGCTTTTTTCTTTGTACACAAATGATTGCAGGAGCACATATACTAATAATTATATCATGAAATATGCTGATGACACTGTCATTTTAAGTCTCTTACATAAAGACATGGACTTATCATCTTACCACAGTGAAATAGATATTTTCATTCGGTGGTGTGACAAGAACTGTCTTGTTTTAAATGTAAAAAAAACACAGGAAATGGTTCTTGACCCAAGAAGTGTATCTGAACATAACCCTGTGATCATTAAAGACACAATGATAGAGCAAGAGACATCTTACAGATACCTGGGGTTTTATATGGACGGTATTCTTTGTTGGAAGACACACATTGATAGTCTGTGTACACGATTACAACAGAGGCTCTATTTTTTAAGAAGGCTGAGACTGTATGGGGTGGGTAGCAATATCTTGCTTGTTTTTTATCGAGCCATGCTTGAAAGTCTCATTCGCTATGGAATCACAGTCTGGTTTGGAAACTTGTCTGTTCAACTGATAAACAAATTGGCTAATATCCACAAAACAGCCATGAAAATCATTGGAATAAAACAATATGAGCCTATACAGACTTTATATGAACAAGCAGTGTTGAGAAGGGCGATAAGTATTAGCACTGATCCCGATCATCCTCTTTTTAGCGAATACCAGCCGCTGCCATCAGGAAAGAGACTGAGAATGCCTATGTGTAAAACTAATAGACTGAAGTTATCATTTGTTCCTGCCTCGATAAAAATGTTGAATTCTAACAAGAACAACGCACCTATAGCACATTAGCACTTTACTGTGTTTTGTATTTATATTACACATTGTTGTATTTTAATGTATGCTCTTAATTGTTTTTATTTAATGTTTTGTCTATTATTGTATGTAACTTGTCTGGAGCAACACTGTAGTACTTTGCCCGAGACAAATTTCTCTTCGGGGACAAATAAAGTTTATCAATATCAATAATACTTGTGACTAGTGACAATAAAGGGCTACTACTACTACTACATCATCTAATATTTCATACAGTTGACTGTTGACAATATGATGTGGGGGCGCTCGAGATGGCGGAGTGAGTAGTCGTATGTTTTGGAGCTGAGAAACAAAAGTGGGGATTACTCATTTCAAAAAAAGGTTTAGTATTGTGAAGTTGCAAAAGTCATTTGTTCATGAGTAACAACAATTGCTTTTGGAATTTATTAGGAGTTATAGTTGCTAAAATCGACAGAAACAACTTTAAAGAATCGTGGCCGCGTGCTAACGAAAGAAAGATGCCACAATGCAGGACTTCATAGAAATGGAGATTGAGCTGGCTGCAAACGAGAAAAGGCAAATACAGGAAGCTCACTCTTAAGGTCTCTGCACACTGAGTCCAAAATTTACATCCAAAATTTTTACACGTCAAAAAATAAATAAGATCTCACATTGTGTCAATCACGTTTGCACACTGCCTCCAAAACTTTCGTCCGTCAAAAAAAATTCATATCAGGTTCGATTTTTGCGTTTTCGCATCCGTATCATGCATTTTGATAGGAAAGGGTGGGGAATATGAAAAAAAAAACAGAAAAACACATTCAAAAATCTAATAAAACACTGTTACAATGTGAATCTAAGTGGATTCATCATATGGACCGTGTATATCCGAAGGGATTAAACGAAGAACTTCAATTGTCTTGTTTTTTATGAATTGTATTTTGTTGTTAACTCCAACAGACAATCATTGTTCTCCAATTTGATGTAGATCATCCATTTGTGACGAGCGTCCCGAGTACTCATCAGCGTTGCCCTGGAGACAAAGGAGAAACACCTGCACCTCCTCATCACGGCGGGATCGGCCACAGCTGAGGCTCGTTTGCCCACGGCCAGATAAGCCGTGTGAGGCTGCATGACAGGAAGACACATCTCCACAGAAGCTGAGAACTAATGCGCTATCCTCTTCTTGATTTCAGAGCCCAGCGAGTGACCGATCCTGCCCAACCACGAGCACCGCACTGACGCACCGCACACGGGAGGAAATCACACCACGAAGAGCACCGCTACACCTCAGCCACGCCTTTGCAAGCATCCCCCAACACGATCTTATAATAAATCCACCCTCCGGGGTATTTATTTGAGCTCTCCTTGTTGTGTGATTCTTCCACCCTGCCATAGTGGTGGAGAATGCAGGCAGATTGAGGAAGTTCACCAACAAGTGATCTACACCGGTTGTCTCACGATCTTCTTTTCCCTCTGTGTTCACTTTCAGAAAGAGCGGTACTCCTCCCCAGACGATGGAAGAACTGCTTCGCCAACTAACGGAGGTCAGCCTGCGCCAGCAGCAGATTGTAGAGCATTTAGCTGCACGCCAGGGCCAGGTTGATGAGGAGATCGCTGCCCTCCGCACGGCCCTCCGCACTGGAACCCAGAAGTCTGGGCGCGCGCACTAGCTCCACTCCTCACCGGCAAGCCCCAACGCGCCTATTTCAGCCTGCCTACGACCATCGCGGAAAACTATGCCGACGTGAAAAGGGAGATATTGGCTCACGTGGGACTGTCTCCTGTGTGCGCGGCCCAGCAGTTCACCGATTGGGTGTACCAGCCCTCACAAGGCTCGCGCAGCATTGGCTGATGGTGGGATCCCCTACGGCAGCTCAGGTAACGGAACGCGTGATCGTCGATCGCCTCCTGCGCACCCTGCCTCACGCATGTCGGCACGCCGTCGGCATGAGGAACCCCACCACCGTCCTCGAAGTTGTGGAGGCGATCGAGCTGGCCGAGGCGGCCCAACGACGCGAAGCTGGGGAGCGAGTACCGCCCTTCCCCCGGAGGGTGGTTCCAGAGCAATGCGCGCCGGAGGGCATCTCGCGGCCAATAGGCAGGACGGCGGCCCCCGAACTAGTGGATGAGTCTATGCCCACAGCGCCTTCATCGCCTAAAGCTCGGCCTTGGTTGGCAGGCTGTGTGCTGCACCAAGACCCGCCCAGAGGAGCTCCAACCGCAGAAGTTAAAATCAATGGCCGGCCCTTCAAAGCAGTACTGGACACGGGCAGCGCCGTCACACAGCCTGCCAGCCCAAGAGGGGGCCGCCGTGGACGGCAGCCAGCGAAGAGGCCCAACCGCCGCCCCGTTCTCCTAACCTCCGGCAGTGGGAGAGGTGGTGAGTCCCCCTCTCAAAATCCTAACCTTTTTTATGATGTGTATCAGCAGGTGGTTGGAGGGGGCTCATTCGGCCGGGCTCAGCGAGAGGATGACCGGCTGAAACACTGTTGGACCCAAGTGTGTGTCTTGGAGGGGAAAGACACTCGGCCAAAGCCCCATCCTCTCCCCCCACTTTGTCGTGGAGAATGGCCTGCTCTATTGCGTCGCCCAGCGAAGGGGGGAGGAAAAAAAGTTGCTGGTGGTTCCGCACACGAAGACGGAGACGGTCCTGCATCTGGCCCACGCCCACCCAATGGCAGGACACCTCGGCGTGATGAATACCATCCAGCATGTCCGGGACCGTTTCCAGTGGCCTGGCCTGGAGGCAGATGTGAAGCGTTTCTGTCAAGCGTGCCCCACGTGTCAGAAGACGTCGCCCAAGCCACCTCCCCCCTCGCCGCTTATTCCATTGCCCATCATCGAGGCGCCCTTCGAGCGCATCGGGATGGATCTGGTAGGGCCGTTGCCGAAGTCAGCCCGGGGACATGAGCACATCCTGGTCGTCGTTGACTACGCCACCCGGTACCCCGATGCCATTCCACTCAGAAAAGCCATGGCCAAGTCCATCGCCCTCAAGCTCTTCCTGCTGTTCAGCCGGGTTGGCATTCCGACGGAGATCCTGACCGATCAGGGAACACCGTTTATGTCCTGGCTAATGGCTGATCTCTGTCAGCTGCTCCGGGTAAAGCACCTGCGGACCACCGTATACCATCCCCAGACCGACGGGCTCGTGGAAAGATTTAACCAGACCCTCAAACAAATGCTGCGGCGGGTGGCAGCAGAAAACCGGCAGGATTGGGACCAGATGCTCCCCTATGTCCTTTTTGGTATACGGGAGGTTCCGCAGGCATCGTTTGAGCTCCTCTTCGGACGACAGCCTCGGGGGCTGCTCGACGTGGCCAAAGAAGCTTGGGAGCACCAACAACCCACCCCACACCGGTCCCTCGTCGAGTATGTCTCCGAGATGAGGCAACGGATCGACCGCATCATGCCATTAGTCCGGGAACACCTGGCCAATGCCCAGCAGGCCCAACAACGCCACTATAACCGTGCAGCTCAGCCTTGGGAGTTCCAGACGGTCGACCACGTCATGGTTTTGGTCCCCAGCTCCGCCTGTACGTTTCTGGCCACCTGGAAGGGGCCGTACACGGTGGTGGAAAGAGTGGGACCGGTGACATACCGTGTGCGGCAGCCCGGGAGACGACGCCCCACCCAACTCTATCATGTCAACCTCCTGAAGAAGTGGGTGGGGACCCAGGGGCCAACCGTCGCCCTTACCACCAGCGAGCCCGTCTTGGTAGACACCAACCCCGAATTATCAGCAGGGCAGAAGGCTGAGCTGCAACACCTGGTCGGTCAGTTCTCGGATGTGTTCTCCGCTGTCCCCGGGAAAACACAGGTCCTTCAGCACGACATAAGAACACCGCCAGGAGTCGTCGTTAAGCAACGGCCCTACCGTATCCCAGAGGCTCGTCGGCAGGCTATTGAGGGGGAAATTCAGCAGATGCTTAAGTTAGGGGTGATTGAACCATCACGCAGCCCGTGGTCCAGCCCAATCGTCCTGGTCCCGAAGCCAGATGGCACCCTCCGCTTCTGCAACGACTTCCGGCGCCTCAATGAAGTCTCAGAGTTTGACGGCTACCCAATGCCCCGAGTGGATGAACTCCTGGATCGGTTGGGAAGGGCCCGGTACATTTCAACGTTGGACTTAACGAAGGGGTACTGGCAGGTACCCCTCACCGATAGTGCCAAGCCAAAAACGGCCTTCTCAACCCCTAGTGGCCACTGGCAGTACCGGACCCTTCCCTTCGGCCTTCACGGGGCACCGGCCACGTCCCAGCGGTTAATGGACGTTATTCTTCGCCCCACCAACAATATGCTGCCGCATATCTGGATGATGTCGTCATCCACTCGGAGCGTTGGGAGGACCACCTAGACCGTCTGCGGAGGGTGCTCATGGATCTTCGACGGGCTGGACTCACCGCCAACCCTCGCAAATGCCATCTAGCGCTCTTCGAGGCCAAGTACCTGGGGTTCCAGGTCGGTCGGGGCCTCATCAAGCCGCAGCAGAAGAAGGTGGAAGCTGTCCATGCGGCCCCTAGACCGGCCACCAAGACTCAGGTACGAGCGTTCTTAGGGTTGGCGGTTTATTATCGCTGCTTCATCCCTAACTTTTCCTCCTTAGCCGCCCCTCTGACAGACCTTACCAGGAAGGGGCAGCCAGAACGCGTCGTCTGGAGTCCAGAGGCAGAGGAGGCATTCCGGCGGATTAAGCAAGCCTTAACGGAGGAACCAGTCCTGCGAGCCCCGGACTTCGGCTGCCCCTTCCTGCTCCAAACAGATGCGTCCGAGACAGGGCTGGGAGCCGTCCTGTCCCAGATCCAGGAAGGTGAGGAACACCCTTTCTTGTATATTAGCAGGAAGCTGACCAAGGCCGAGAGAAACTACGCCACCGTGGAGAGGGAGGCTCTGGCGATAAAGTGGGCAGTCCTGGAGCTGCGCTATTACTTGTTGGGCTGAAAATTCACCCGCTTAACGGACCACGCGCCCCTCCAGTGGATGGCCAGGGCGAAAGACACCAACGCCAGGGTGACGCGGTGGTTCCTCGCGCTCCAGGACTTTTGCTTTGTCGTCCGTCACCGAGCCGGAGCCTCCAACGCAAACGCCGACGGACTCTCTCGGATCTGGTCAGTCAGTACAGGTCTGTCAGGGGTCACTCCCCACCTACCCCCTATTTCCCCCTTACTGTCATCTTATGTTTCCACCAGGACCAGGACAACGCTTAGGGGGGGGGAGTGTGACGAGCGTCCCGAGTACTCATCAGCGTTGCCCTGGAGACAAAGGAGAAACACCTGCACCTCCTCATCACGGCGGGATCGGCCACAGCTGAGGCTCGTTTGCCCACGGCCAGATAAGCCGTGTGAGGCTGCATGACAGGAAGACACATCTCCACAGAAGCTGAGAACTAATGCGCTATCCTCTTCTTGATTTCAGAGCCCAGCGAGTGACCGATCCTGCCCAACCACGAGCACCGCACCAACGCACCGCACACGGGAGGAAATCACACCACGAAGAGCACCGCTACACCTCAGCCACGCCTTTGCAAGCATCACCCACACGATCTTATAATAAATCCACCCTCCGGGGTATTTATTTGAGTTCTCCTTGTTGTGTGATTCTTCCACCCTGCCACACATTGTTAAATGTACACACATTGTGGTCATTTACTTTTATTTATTTTTTTAATTATTACTATTTTTATATATAATTTATATATTTTCTTTATTTAAATATTTTTTCTCTAATTTTCTTTCTTTATTTTTTTTCTTTAATTTTATTTTATAGTGTATTTTTTTTTTTTTTTTTTGATCAGTGTGTGGTCTGACTGATCATGTTATCGCTTAAATAATCATGTGATTTCTCAAATTAAGATGGCTCCTAGCTCTATTGTCAGCTTGGCATTGAAAAAGGTCAACATGTGACTGAAACGTTTGCCTTTTATTCAGTAAATTGCTCTATATGTTATCATCTTGCTTGTGATTCTCTTTGATGTTTGAGAGTGTGCGGACCTTCTTCAAACTCTTACTTTTTAGGAAAATGGTAAGTTTTACTTACCATTGGAGCAAAAAATAAACGATGCGGAACGGTACAACAGATGCTGGAATTTGCGCCTATACAGGGTACATGAGAAATCTGATGAAACATCAAAGCGACCGTGAAAGACATCTGCAGAGAAGTTTTTCCAGAGGCACATCACACTTCTGTAATTGAAGGTGTAGACGTCGTACACCGGATCGGCAGACTGAAGGATGCAAGGGAAGTATAGCGCTCCCAGACCCGTGATTATCAGATTTATTTCCAGGTCTGCAAGGGATTTGGTGTGGAAGCTCTCAAAGGCAAACGATCTTCTGTCTAACAAACATCTCCGCTTCAAGGAAGATTTAACTGCAGCCGATAAAGAGGCATGCAAGAAATTATGGCCACTGGTGGAAAAGGTGCGAAAAGAAGGAAAACAAGTGCATTTTGTTGGTAACAAGGTCCATGAATATTAGTGACAGATGGTAATACGTATTCAACTGTCACTGTACTGATGTGGTAGAAATTTATCATGTTAATTGATATTGTTGTTGTAGTATATATTTTGTTGAAATAAGAAAAGGTATTTTTGCAAAGACAAATAGAAATGAGTGACCCTAATTGTTTGAATGTTACACACTAACAAAAAAGGGATTGTTTTAAGTTTGTCTGTTTAAATTTTTTCAATTAATGCCAGAGGTTTACGTAATCTTTTAAAAAGGAAATCTTTATTTTTATATTGTAAGAGGAAAGTTACAGATTTTTGCTTTGTGCAGGAAACACATTCAGGTAATGAAGACGAAAAGTTTTGGAGAAGTCAGTGGGGAAATTATATTTGGGTTGCCCATGGCAGTAATAAAGCAGCAGGGGTCACAATTCTCACGGGACAATTTAAGCAGATGGGAGTTTTACTTACTCAAACATGTTCTGAGGGCAGAAAGGAAAATGATTGGTTCACAGATTCAACCAATGAAACTGAAGCAGAGGCGGGGTCAGGAAATTTGAACGTGTGGAGGAAATGCTTCAGGCAGATACCTTACTGAAGCTTCGTGGTAGTGATGGGAAGTCCGGTTCTTTTCCGCGAACAGTTCTTTCGGACAGTTCGTTTCAATGAACCGGTTCAAAAAACCGGATCATCGGTTCTTTTACGCCCTAACGTAATGGCGTCTTTCGCGATGACGTTATGATAATCTATCGTCCCGGGCCGGGATGAAAATACACATTCAAATATATAAAGTCAGTAATTATAACTTCAGTCAGTTAAAACATCATAATCATGAACTTTAAAGTTTACAATTAAGTTTTGCACGCACCCAAATAGGTGCAGGCATGTGCATACAAGGATTTAAGTCTTGAAGATATAAAGTGAATAAATTAGTTGTCATCAGCACATAAACCATAATCCATTTACTATATATAATCCATTGCAATTTATTTGTTATTAAATAAATGTACGTTTCGCCCTCATTCAAGTTGTCGTTTACCCGCACCATATAGCATATAAATCAGTTGTCCAAAAGAACTAGTTTGGTTCAGATGTGCTGTGTCAGTCATAGCAATCACTGTTCGCTGAATCATGCATGCGCAGTATCATCAGCTCATCGGTTCTCAAATCGGACGTGTCCGAAAGAAACGGTTCTCGGTTCAGTGTACTGGTGATCCGAAAACCGCTGCAACCGGTTCTTGACTCGAGAACGAGAAGTAGCAGTAGACGTGTTCGTTCGTTACCCGGCTCGCTGCACACATGCTGCTCTGCTCGTGTTCATCAGTTCTCTCTTCACAGTGTACTGTTTGAGTAAATTAATAACTCCAGGATATTGGTTTATTTTGAGACAGAGGGGGTGTCAGGCACATTATAACTTAAGTAATTTGTGGATTAGTGCTTACTGGAGACACGAACTGTTTCAAACGATTCAGTTCGATTTGGTGAACTGGTTCAACCGGTTCACTAAGAAGATCCGGTTAAATCGAACGATTTGTTCGCGAACCGGACATCACTACGGCACATTATTTCTCTGCGCAGCCGCACGCAGCTTAGAGGGAACAGTGCCTATAAGGTATTTTAAGACATTATGTTGTGAATAAAATAGTTTATCCAAAGCGTCTTTTCACTTTTACCTTTATTTTGTTTCTTATCCTTATGAGTTACAAAAGGAGATGTTAGGCAGAAAGATGTGTTATTCAGTTACATTTTCATGTAGCTACTTAAATGGTGAGAGAGAGTCTCTGTCTGTCATCTCATTTTGTGTGATTTGTATAATGAATTGGTAACACTTTACAATAAGGTATCATTTGTTAACATTAGTTAATGTATTAATTAACATGAGTGAACAATGCATTCATTACATTTATGAATTAATCTTTGTTAATGTTGGTTAATAAAAATACAGTTGTTCATTGTTTGTTCATGTTAGTTCACAGTGCATTTACCAATGCTAAAAAACACAACTTGTGATTTTAATAATGCATTGGTAAATGCTGAAATTAACATTAACTAAGATTAACAAATGCCATAGAGGCATTGTTCATTCTTTGTTCATGTTAACTAAAGAACCTTATTGTAAAGTGTTACCAATTTATTGTATAATAATTGTAATTAGATAATATGCTTTTCTAAAGCTGAAGTGACCTTTATTTATGTTAGAATATGTATAACTTAATATTTTAACTAATTGCAAGAGCTGAATAATCAATTTATGATTATTAAAAGACTTTAGTCAAGTCAAGTCAAGTCTGCTTTATTGTCAATTCTTCCAAATGTACAGTACATACATACAGAGAATTGAAATTGCATTACTCTCAGGCCCTTGGTGCATACAGTTAACATTAAACACTGACAGTAGACGTTGAAATACAGATAAATACAGTTTAACCATATGTACATACAAACTACACAGATATACAAATGAGGGCATTGTAGAAAAATAAAAAAGAGATAGATAAAGTGGCATAAGGCACATGGCAGATAGAGTGCAAACCAGTTAAATACGTATTTTACAGTTATAAGAGAGATTATTCATAATATTTCATTAATAATACTTCAATACCTCTTTAATATTCATTAATACTGTCCTTTTTTCTTAAACAACAGTATTATGTGTCCTTTCTGTGCTGTATGAGTTTCTTTGTTTTCAGCAGGATGGATTATGATTGGAGAGTGGAGTGACGACCAGGGGTGCGTTTCCCAAAAGCAACTATGGTCGCAAGTTCCATCGTTACCAATAGAGTTCAATGGGACTTACCACCATAGTTAGCTAACGATGCTTTTGGGAAACGCACCCCAGACTGGTTGAGCTTGCCATTCCTGTAAGCAATGGAGTGATGGAGAAGCTGGTTAGCGGGGCTACTGGAATGGCAGAGCGCTGGACATGATGCAGTGATGGTAAGGCTGTAAGAATAAAGAATAGAGTCATCTCAATTATCACCAGTAAAGTATGGAGTACCACAAGGATCTGTCCTAGGTCCTCTGCTGTTTTCAATATACATGCTGCCCCTTGGTAATATTATTAGAAAATACGGGATTAGTTTCCATTGTTATGCTGATGATACTCAACTATATATCTCAACAAGACCAGACGAAACTTCTAAATTATCTAAGTTAACTGAGTGTGTTAAAAATGCAAAAGATTGGATGACCAATAATTTTCTCCTATTAAATTCAGATAAGACAGAGATATTACTTATTGGACCAAATAACAGTACACAGAATCTCTTGGATTACAATTTGCAACTAGACGGATGTCCTGTTACTTCCTCTACAGTCAAAAATCTGGGTGTTATATTAGACAGCAACTTGTCTTTTGAAAAACATATTTCCAATGTTACAAAAACAGCATTCTTCCATCTTAGAAACATTGCCAAGCTAAAGAACATGTTACCTGTTTCTGATGCAGAAAAGCTAGTTCATGCATTCATGACCTCTAGACTGGACTATTGTAATGCACTGCTAGGTGGTTGTCCTGCATCTTCAATAAACAAGCTACAAGTAGTCCAAAATGCAGCGGCTAGAGTCCTTACCAGGTCAAGAAAATATGATCATATTACCCCAATTTTACAGTCTCTGCACTGGCTACCTATTAAGTACCGTATCAGTTACAAAATATTATTACTTACCTATAAGGCCCTAAATGGTTTAGCTCCTGCGTACCTAACGAGTCTTCTATCTCGCTACAATCCATCACGCTCCCTAAGGTCACAAAACTCTGGACTCTTGGTAGTACCTAGAATAGCAAAGTCCACTAAAGGAGGTAGAGCTTTTTCATATTTGGCTCCCAAACTCTGGAATAGCCTTCCTGATAACGTTCGGGGTTCAGACACACTCTCTCTGTTTAAATCTAGATTAAAGACACATCTCTTTAGCCAAGCATTCACATAATGCATTCATATAATGCATCTCATAATCTTGTACTGCAGTTATATCTGATCAAAACGCACATTATTATTCTTTAGCTTGGGTTGAACAAATAATTTTTGCTTGAATGGAACAACAGCTACGCTAATTATGTCTCTTTGTTTCTCTGTTTCTGCCACGGGATTAACATCCCGTGGTAACTAGGAGTTACACAAGCTTCAGTCTGGATCCAGCCCTTAAATGATCTGAGATGACCAAACAGCTGAGAAGAGATTATGCCGACCCCTCGGAGGACCTCAGAGGATGCCAACCTCTGATCCCCCAACAACATGCAGAATTAACAAATTTTGCCATAAGTTAATATTAAGTTTCTACAATGTATAAATATATTGCAGAAACTTAATTTCCTGTAAGGCGCTTTGCAACGATTGTATCGTAAAAGGCGCTATACAAATAAACTTGAATTGAATTGAATTGAATAGAATATTTTCTAAAATTAATCAGAAACGCACCATCTGGGGCAAACGCCACCACAAAAAAAGCAGCACATTTTTCTAATTTTCTGTTAGGCTATTGATATAATATGAACAACATATAAAAATTTAATGAAACTAATGTGCAAATTATTTAAACAAGGGGCCAAAAAACCCCCCCAAAAAAACAGGCAGAGGTGACCATTCGTACCAGTTGAAGATGAAGCCACATTAGTTGGTGAGACATTTGTTGGAGCAACGGTCAGACCAAGCTCCTCCATGGCAACGATCAAGGTGTTTGATGGTGGCCTGCTTGTTGTAGACCTAGTTGTTGTTTGTTTTTTCTGGCTCATCTTTGCTTTTTTTGTCTGGCTTTTACTTCCCAGATGCCCATCATCTGACAGAACTTTTTTTCTTTCAGCCCTGATGTGCTTTGCTGCAATTCTTAGCCTCAGTCTGATGTATCTGGTTGTTATTTTCTTCTGTACATCATGACATGAGGGAAGCCTGCTGTCCAAAGTGCTAGCCTCTCTCTCCTGCAAATCCATGGCGTTTGGGAGCTCCATGAAGGTGGCACTGGTCCTGGTTCTGAACAGCTCTTCGATTTTCCGGACTACATCGAAGACCTCTTGAGATGGCCTACAAAGCACACCTGGTTTGAATTCCTTCAGCTTGAGTAATATACTGTACTCTCCCTCAGGATTTTCATCATTGTGTTGAACCGCTTTTTTACATTCTTCACAAATGTTGGAATATCTGACTACTTTATTTACAATGTAGCCTGTAAGATGGTAGAGAGCACAGGTCTCTGTTTTTGTGAGGTCAGAAATAGATCTGTGCTCTAGCAGCTTCTCCGATATGAGGCTAGGACTGGCAGATTTCTCATTTGAGTTCAGAAAGTCTGCCAAAAGGCTGTTCTCATCCTCCTGATAGCTTCCTGATTTAACTCTCACAAGAAACTGCCTAACTGACATTGACCTCAGTGCCTGATGAAACTCTCCTGGAGTTGGGACCGGATTCCTTTGTCTTATACAGCTGAACAGGTTTTCAAGACAGTCTTGGGTAAACCTGCTGGTCAACACAAACATGTGCTCCTGTGCTAGCATGTCTTGTTGAATTGATAAAACTGTTGTTGTTGCCATAATTCCTTTTTGCACAGGTTTCCAGCTACCCATTTTTCCTATCTTCAGCCCCCGGAAAAGTTGGATCATTTGCTGAAGGAACTTAGTGGCCTTTTGGTACTCCTCTATCTTGTGCCTGCTCAGTGCCATTACTCGGTGACGAGAGGACATGATGTCAAACCAGTGGTCTACCTGCTCCAGAAACCACGCTGTTGTCCGGTAAGAGGTAGGTCGTTGTTCCTGTTATACCATGTACCTTAGACCTGCACTTGTTGCCTTGCTGAAAACATTCATTGCAGGCCCCACCTTCATTTTTTCAAAATGACTTGGCTGAAGGGTGTTTTGTGATAAATTGGGAGCAATTTTAAGTGACATTCCCTGTTGAAAATTCACCAAATCTTTCAGTGGACAAATTGAAACTTCATTGGATGAGAGGTTCTCCTTCGCTACTATTTCTGGTGGAATTGTAAAAATCTGTCCACGAACTATGGCACTCTTTAAGTTCTTCATCAGATGTGGGACATCTGGCATGAAGTATAGTTTCCTCTCTGATCTTGCTGGATGTGGGACAGATGTTTTATTGTGGTCCACCCCAAAGGCCTTCCACATTGCCTGATTAGGGCTGCCCATGTCGGTGGTGACATTAATAACATGAAGCCCAATGGAAGCTGCTTTGGAAATAATGTCAACGATGATTGGCTTGTAAGTTGCCCCATTAGTGGAATTGCCGCTGTAGTGGTAAGCCACTACTTGCTTCCATCTTGTTGTGGTCCCTGCCAACATAAACACACATGCATGTGTTGCCTCCCCTGTGTGGCCGGGTAACGTCACATCCCCATAAAGTTTTCCTGTTCCCAGGTGCAGCTCCACACTTGGTGTGATTGCCATCTCATCCAGAGTCAGCACACACACCCTTTCCATCTCTGTCAGGCCAAGTACCTTCAGCTTCAGCATTACCTCCCCTAATACTCCTGGTTCCATCTTTATGTGATGCAGTCTTCTTTGCAGGGTTCTGATGTCAGGAAGAGGAATTTCTATGTCCTGAATTAGCCTGTAACCTGTTGAGCCTGTGGCAAAATGTAGTTTAATTGCCTTTTTAATTGTGTTGTTTTCCCATCTCATGCCCCTCTTACTCTTCCCACCGATCTTCTTTATCTGATCTTTAGAAAAAATTGCAGCATAATTCTTTTTCATAGCTGTTCAGTTTTATTTCAGGGCTCCCTCTGCTCTTAGTGACTTATTTTATAGGAACACAATTTGCCCTCTCCCTGGATATATTATATAATAAAATATTTTGATGAATACAGTTAGTTGCCCTTTTTATTTTGAAGTATTTGCAAAACTTAAATTTACAATTTTTTTTATTTACATTTAGTCATTTAGCAGACGCTTTTATCCAAAGCGACTTACAATGTAGAAGCAAACAGACCAACGAAAGAGCAACAAAATACAATAGCAATGATTTTTTTTTATAAATATAAATAAATAGAATAGGTAAGTGCTAGTATTAATTGGTCAGATGGTGGCGAAAAAGATGTCTTTAGATGTTTTTTTTGAAAATGGCTAAAACCATTTCTAGCATTCATTGATATTCACTTGTGTATAGTGTTGTTTTTAGTGGCCTGTTTTAATTTTAGTTTTAGTCTAGTCTTTGTGTAAAGCTGTCATTTTTGTTTTTATTAGTTTTAGTCATGTTCATACTCTTTTTAGTCTAGTCAAGTTTCAGTCAACTAAAAGTCTGAGCATTTTAGTCTTATTTTAGTCAGAATTATCCATGACTATTTTCGTCTAGTTTTAGTCGACGAAAACTGATGACATTTTCGTCTAGTTTTAGTCAATTAAAATTGTATTTTAGTCTCTTTTTATTATTGCAATTCTATTTAACCCAGTCAATATAGTATAAGTACCTAGTTGTATAGACGAAACCAAAATTTTCTTTTAGCCAAACCCATTTCAAACAAGGTTATCTTATTATATTATTGTTACCTTATAGACTCGAGAATACATCCATTGTCGTCTTATAAATAATGCCGCGAGTGGAGCTTGAGGAAGTGACGTCGCCTGCGTCTGCGCAGAGTGTTACCAAGTCCGTGGTTTCCCCGCGGAATTGGGCTACTTTTAACACTGTTGCCGCGGGTTGTTTTTCATGTCCGCGGGTTGAAGCGACCCCAATAACGTGATATTTAGCCCCTGGAATGCGAACTTTACCGGGGAACCCCCCTCGAAATGTGATTGGGCTAGTTTTGAGTAGAAATTGGGTGGGTTTTGTTGCGAAAACCTGGCAACCCTGACAGCCCCTGAAGTGAGACACAGGAAACAGAAATACTGCAAAACAATAACACGACTAAATGAGACGAAATAACGTTATAACATTTAGTTTCGTCTCGTTTTGGTCAACGAAAATGGAGACATTTTAGCATAGTTTTTATTTTGTAAACCACATTTAGTCTCGTTTTTATTCGTCAACAATATTGCATTATACATTTAATTATAGTCATCGTCACATGACAAGCATTTACGTTGCGTCTCGTCTCATTTTCGTCACGTGATAAAGGTTCGTTGATGATGATATTTCGTCATCATTTTCGTTGATGAAAGCAACACTACTTGTGTATGCATATTGTATCTTATATTTTAACATAATATTGTATTAAAATGTGAATAATAGATTACCATAAATTAAGAAATATTTATTAATACAATAACACATTTTACATACTAATTAGATTTCTTATACTCTTTAAATAAGCATAATTTATTTCATCATTGGTCTGCACATCCACAGGAATAAGTGTAACACAAAAACACACAAAGTCATGCCTCAAGTCTCCAATCTTTATTAAGCAGTTTACACTATTTATACTTTGCATACAAAAAAATGTAACCGCCTTATCCTGTGTGTTGCATTGTACTATGTTTTTACTCCTCCAAAGTTAAACAAGAAAAACCCATTAATATTATTTCCATTAAACTCCAGAGACAAAATGCTACTATCAGTGTATTAAACAAATTAATCAATGGAAGTTTTGTGTTAATATTTGCCGGAAAATGCTGCAAGTACCCGCTGTTGTTGTCTGACCCGATTAATCCCATTCAAACCTATTGACAGCGCGGAGTTGTTTGGAACTATTGAGAGCTCTACGAACCACGTGACCGCGCGGCGGCGAGATCACAGCGTGTCGCAACTCTGTTTCTCAATGACTCTGGTTCTCAACACAGTTTTAAAAAATGCTAAAAAAGTGTGTGTGGTGCTCTGCAGAGCGGAGGGGGGTTAGAGGGGAGACCTAAAACACAGACAACTTTGGGTTCAGACAGTTTCATTTCACTCCCATCGAGTTAAAAACACAAATAAATGCACAGCCATTTACACTCTGTGTCGAAAACATATATGAAATGCTGTTGCACCTCTGATAACTTTTTAGGCTTATTTTGCGGTGTTTATATAAGCCTTTTGACGGGTTGTGTCATGGAGCTGTAAAAATGGTTACACTCACTAAGTGAATGAATCGCGTTTGTACCGAACTTTTATTACAAAGCAAAAACAAACACGCTCCTTCGATCCATGAACGTTTCTCTCAGTTAATGTATGCGATCTCACAGTCTGAGGCGTCTGTCATAGCAAATCAACACATGCTGTTGTGAATAATTAAGCAAAGCATATTTTTATTGGATAAGAACACGCAGTCTCTTGAATAATTTAATAGACACCGACGCGTCATCGATGTACTATCATCCATTGCCATGTCACAAATTGTGACGTCAACACGATGTAGATTTTAAACCAGGAAGATGAAAATAGCGCAAAAAAGTTTAAAATTAACCAGTTTTCTCCAACAGTTAAAAATAGCAGATGCTAACATTGTCTTCTATGATGTGCAACACAAACACCTCTGCTAAAATCTCTGAAAAAGTAGTCTGGGGTTTCATGACAATTTAAAGAATTTATTAAAATTAATTTGGAAAATTATCTTTGCCTTTAACTAAGAACACACACTAAGAAACGTGATATGTAATACATATGCAAGTTTTGTTGTGGTCGTGCTATGATCATACCAGCACCCCCCAAATTTTACAACCGTCTCCCAAAATGTGCAGAGCAGGGGGTCGTGAGGTATAGAATTGAGAAACGCTTTTCTAAATGCAATGTTTGACATTGTTTTGGAGCACACTAGCTAATTTAACCTTCAGGCTTATTCATATTCAACATATTCATACTAACAGCCAAACAACTTCTATTCAACATTTTCCCCCTCAAATTCTGAAACGACTGTTTATACAACATGGATGTCAGCTGCTAAGCATCTAGCCATAATATTTTGTCCATAGAAATGTTATTCACTACTGCAAAGTGACATCCAGCGTATGTTTTCCATGCATGATTATTGGTAATCAAATTTGTTGTTGAATTATTTCATTATAGAATATAATTGATTTTATTGATTAGTTGTTGCAGCCCTGTTTTTTTGGTAAATCTGAAACAAGAGTAAGCTGCTTTAACCATCAAGTGTGTGTTTTAATTATATTAAATTATTAATTGTAAATTAATAATTTCAGTGTAAGGGATATTCCTCACAAATTTATTTGTGTCTGAGCACTTGTATCACAGGTAAAGAATTACAGTGAGCACAGCAATATTAGGAAAAGCACCCTCGAAAGAGTTGACACTTTTGTAATTCAGTGGATCAGAATGTGTATGAGAATACTAATTCACTTGAGAACCTCCTGGTAGCATTCTTTCAGAAAGCAGTCCAGATAGGAACCCTACCTGTTTCTTCATTAGTGAGAATACAAACAGCAGCTATGGTTGTAGCAGTACTGGCTACAGGAATGATGAAAATGATCTCGGAAGAAGCTTTACTGACTGGACACTTCATTTTGGTGTATCCCTCTGTTAACGTTTGTATTGGGTGTGCCCTCATACTGCTCATGTCCTATGTGACCTATCTTCCATAAAATGCCATATGCAAATAAAGGCAGTTCCGGTTCATCAGAATACCGAGTAGTGAGCATGTTTTTGCCTCCGTATAATTTCACAATTTACCGTTTATCATATGCAAAATGACTGCGCCAACACATAGTTTTCCTCCCCATGTCAGCTCTATGCTGTATGAATAACAGATACACACTGAAAATTAACAAATTTGTCTTCTATAAGGATAGTATGAATAGGATTAAATGGTCTGATCTTATTGACTTCAATGGTAATATTCTTATATATGAATTTTAAAATTAGCTTACAATAGTTTTTGCAGTATAAAGAAATCTGGTTCATTGATTATTATCTTTTCCTTTTCTTTAATTGGCAAAAAAAGACAGACAATATTCAGTTGTCATTCTTAATTTTCCATTATTAAGAGTGAACAGTTCAGTTAATAAATACAAGATGCAATAACCAGTTTGTTAGAAACTCAAACTCTGGAAGTACATCATCAGAAAAACATACATAAAATACTTTCTCTAATGTATAATTAACAAGAAAAGGAAGAAAGACAAACTGCTTAGGATTGTTTACTGCAGCAAATGAATTAGAAAGGAAACAATACATATGAACATACAAGCTACTGGAAGCACAACAAAGACTGAACTGTGCTGATAATGATAATAATAATAATAATACTAAACATATATATAAATGTAAAGTTGCCTGGTATTTCCAGAGTTCCACAATCAGTAAACTTATCCAGATATTACAACATTCAATGGAAATCAACTAAACAATAAGCTAAAATACACCTACAACCAGTGGGAACAAATCATTTTGTTCTGTTTGTCAATTTATTTATTTTCCAGTTACACTGTTGCTTTTCCCAGCATGGTAAAGTTTGACCAATACTTTGATTCAGATGAATCAACACGTGGAATTTAGTGACATACTCTACATATTCGAAATTTGAGGGAATCTACTGTAACCATACAATATTTGAAGCTACAGCGAAGCAGGTGGTCAGGTATGGCCACAGGAGTACAAATGCACAAAAGAAAATAAAAAGCCTTATGGTGAAGCATAAAGACATGAAGGATTCAAGTAAAAGAAGTAGTCATGAAGGTGACAGATGTAGCCCGAATTCAGCTGCGGTGTGAATGTAGCCTTGATTTCACACAGCATTTTTTTTTTTTTGTCATACTCTTCAACAAAGAACACAAACAGGGTCTCACATTTGCATGACTTTTCAGTGTGATGGCAAATAATGTTTATATTACATTGACTACAATTGAATGTCTTCCAAAATGAATGCACAGACGATTGTAGAAATTACTCCTTTTTCTAAACCTTGTCACTCTGAGGAAAAAGGCAATTTATTCTCAGAATGAGTTTTCAAATGACGTTTCATGCTGGTTTGACTTGTGAAACACTTCTCACACTGAGGACACTTGTAAGGCTTCTCTCCAGTGTGAACTAACTTGTGACTCTTAAGGTTTCCTGCAGTCGTGAAACTCTTACCACACTGTTCGCAGGTGAAAGGTTTCTCTCCAGTGTGAACTCTAATGTGAACCTTGAGGTCGTCTTCTCTTGAGCAACTCTTTCCACAGTGATGGCACATGAAAGGCTTTTCTCCAATGTGAATTTTAACATGATCCTGAAGGTGATTTGAGTCTGTGAAACTCCTTTCGCACTGATGGCATTTAAAACTCTTCACTCTTGAGTGAATCTTCATGTGATAATTAAGGTTTGGTTTATATCTGAAACTCTTTCCACACTGATCGCATGGGAATGGTCTCTCTCCAGTGTGACTTCTTATGTGAACCTTTAGGCTTTCTTTGACCCTGAAACTGTTTCCACACTGAGGGCAGGTAAAAGGTCTCTCTCCAGTGTGAATTCTCAAGTGAGCATCAAGGTTTTTTTTCATATTTGTTTTTTCTGTGGATTTTTTTTGCGAGGATGTCTTTTCAGTCTGTGAGCAACTAATTGATTTTTCTTCAGTTTTGAAATCATGATGTTTCTCATTTTTATCTTTCTCTTCCATTTCATTCAGTTCTGGACTCTCCTCTTTCAGTGCCATCAGGTCTGAGGTGAAAAGGGACAAATACCAGTTAAAACCAATTAAATGACAAAACAACAGACATCAAAATATTTAGACATGAAAAGCAAGTCCTAAGACCTCCACTAAATGAGAAACTCTTCCCACACAGTTTGCATGTATAAGGTTTCTCTCTAGTGTGAATTCTCATGTGAGGCTTAAGCTTTTTTCTCCATCTAAAACATTTTCCACACTGAGGGCATATTATTTTTTTTTGAGATTTTTTTTTGCGAGCAAGTCTTTTCAGTCTGTGAGCAACTAATTGTTTTTTCTTCAGTTTTGAAATCATGATGTTTCTCATTTTTATCTTTCTCTTCCATTTCATTCAGTTCTGGACTCTCCTCTTTCAGTGCCATCAGGTCTGAGGTGAAAAGGGACAAATACAAAATAAAACCAGTTTAATGACATAAAACAACAGACATCAAAACATTTAGACATGAAAAGCATCAAATCAAAACACGTATCCTGGATGTTATAGGTATAACCTGTAGTCTCAGAAACTCTTGTCAATATTGTTCATTCTTTGCTTTCTTTAGGATCTCCACCTATCTAGATCTTGATAAAGGGATCTACCATTACATTGTTTTCCACAATTAAGTACCTGGTTGTTAAATTAATTTTGTTTTGTTGATAATATAGGCTTTCAGCTTATAAAAGTTGCAGGGTCAATAAATAAGCTCTAGCTGGTTGAATATTCTGCAGCTAGAGCGATTACTAGTCTCACTGAGCACTAGCTGCTTTTCCATTACCCTTCAAATTGAACAAACTGAAAATACACCCAATGGAAACCCGTCATTGCACATCACGACTCCGGCACGGCCAGCTGAACACGGCTACTCTATTCAATGCATGTTTATACTAGCCGCTTCGCTAAACATACACACCTATTTTTCCTTTAATTAAAAATAATGGCTAGCAGGGCTATGTAAAAAAAATAATAATGATTTCTCGATTTTAATCGATTCTCATTTTGAGCCTGTTTTGAATGGAACGGTGACGATCTTCTACAAAAGTTTATAAATAGTATTGTTGTATCACATTGAATGTTGGTAATGATTTTTGGGGAGCCAAGTTTTCAGGGCCCCCATAATGTACATGCTTTCATCATCTCAGGCCTCTGATGTCATTATAACGTTTTCCTATGTGACAGAGAGAACATTCTTCCTTTGTTATAATGCAATATTGTGCCAATGTTTTATTGAGAACATCATCTGTTACCTCAACAACATTTTCAAAACATCCTCAAAATGATGCAGATAAAATTGTATAGCTTTGTTAAAACATCACAAAGAAAACGTTTTATAAAAAAAAAAAACATTCTGCCATCTCAGACCTCAATGAAATCCTTATAATATTTTCCTAAGTAAGCTGAGAGAACGTTCTTCCTTTGTTATCAAGAAACAATGTGCCAATGGTTTATTTAGAATATTGCAAAATCTTTTATCTAGACGTCCTCAAAACATCCTAAAATGACGCATTCCCTAAACCTGGCAGAAATTTGGACAAGTATATGAAAAAAGGACGGCCTCACCAGCAACTGAATGTGGACAAGCTAAGAAATCATTCCACAGGCAAACACATCTATGCGTGTTCAAAGGTAACACAATTATACTTACTGCACCTTTTTAACTGTGTAGCACAATCCTTGTTTTATTTTGTACATTTTACAAGTTTTTATAACCAGAGAAATGTATTGTTAAAAGCCTTGGATATCTAACATTAGCAAACATTAACATTAGCAAACCTAAAGCAGTTTCCCTGACATTTCTGCTATCTGGCCTGTACTGTGTGAATTTCCTTTTAAGATACTTAAGATGTAATTCAGGATGACTAACGTTAAGTCCATTCCTCGGTCATTAAACTACAGCACTTCGTTGATGGCCGGCCGACACCCGCTCACCCTGATCCTCTGCCAGCATTGACATATGACCGTAGTAACGTTACACCTGCGAGACGTCCGCCAAAGTTGCGAACAGTGTCAGTACCACCAAGAAAAAGACTACGAGTTGACAGCAAACCAGACAATGCTGAAAACATCAGGTGTTTCTCTTATATAAAGAAAAACCAAATAATAACAACAAAGCAATATTAATTCTATACATTTGACATTACAAATTACAATTACATTACTTGTCATATAACCTGCTAAGCATATTATTTTGTTAATATTGAATGTATATCATATTTACAGGTGTGCTCTACAAGGCGTTTCCATGGATTACAGGAGAGATGGCAACAGAATCATTAATGGAGGATACCACTACTGAGGAGAGCACTATGGTCACTGAAATGGGTATGTTTTTTTGTTACAGTGATCTCTCTAACTGCACAGGGCTGGTAGGAAATACTCAAAAAAGAACCAGTCGTTTAGTTTTCATTTTTTCCCACATTTCTGCATCAAAGTGAATGCGTTCCAGATGGTAATCATTGTCACAATTAACAAAAAAGTCACACCATGGCATCCCAGTTATCCCCATCTGTCCTATAACTTGGTAATAGCACTCATGATTACGTTTGAGACTGTTGCTGTCATTACTGTGCTTCTGGAGGTATTGACAACCTGTGTAGCTGTATTGGTCTGGGCACTTTACTTCTAAAAGTCCATAGCTTTTGTTGTAGCCGCGCTGAAGGACTTTCCTGTCAGGAGATGTACCTAAATGGGCGGCGTTGGGAATGATGACAAAGCCAGACATGTAGACTTGGTTTCCTGTGACTTCAGTGTATTGGGCTGCAGCAACTGGCTCAAGCTCCAGGCCTCTCTTCATTGCTTTGGTTTGCTTTGTCTTCTTCCGCAGCATGCTGGTGGCAAGCTGCTCGTAGTCTGCTTTCCTGGGGCCTGTACCATGATGGTAGATGAACAAATTCAGAGTTATAGGAGAAGTTTTGAGTTGACAAAACCAAACCACTCCAATCCGGCTTTGTTGGTACCATGAAGCTGATCATCATCTTTCTCTGTCAACTCAGGCTTGATCCTGAGTTAATGGAGCGCGTGCACATGAATGTGTGACATCAGCGGCGAACAGCCAATCACAACACAGAGCAAGTGTGATTAACTTCTCAAAAACTCTTTTGTTAAAGGTTAAGAGATTAATGAATATGAGGAATTTAAATGCATTTCCACTGAAGTACTTGTCCATGAAAGAGGACAAATAAAGGAAATGATCTTGCTCTATCAGTGCAGTCACAAGTGAAACTTGTGAAGTTAGTTTATATAGTTGATTATATATAGTGATAGAGACTCAAACATGTAAGGTCACATGTAGCCATTTTTAAAGTGTTATCTATTGATTATTCCACTTATTTATATTTCATATGATCTGAATTAATATTCATTTAAAATAAATGCTTTATAATAATTGTTAAACTAAAAGTGATTGTGTGTAATGGAGTAATAATAATATAAATAATATAATATATAAAGCCAGACTATTTTGTTGTATATATATTTTTTTAAGGTACTTCTTAGTGAGCGTTCATTTGTAGCAAGAGAAACTGGGGGAGTGACTTTTTTGTGTCAGACATGTGTCACTTTGCTCACATCTGATTGGTCCAATTTCAGTTTGAGATCTCTAACTCCGAACATAACCCTGGAGCAGGTTAGCTGTGCAGTGTAAGTCACTATGGCAATGAACGCAGCTAAAAGCCAAGCTACTTTCATGGTACCTAAAACCCAGGATTGGTGCAAACTAAACTGAAACGTGGTAAAACCGGCTTCATGGTACAGGCCCCTGGAGTATACTCTCTTGAAAGAGGATGAGCGGACACAGTGCCAGATGTTGTTGATGCTCTGTTGTCTGGTTTCTTTCTCCAGTGCCTCAGATTCAGACTTTGAGACCATCATGGCATTGTAGAATTCCATCTGTTTTTTTTTGTTAGGACTGTAAAGAAAGTGCTTGGTTGTGGTGGCAAAGGGAAAACTGGAAAATCATCAGTAGGGAGGATCTTGGCCAAGTGTTGTCCAATAATGGCAGCTACACACACACAAGAAAGATAATTTGCACTGTTTGTAAGTTATTTACATTGTGTTTATGTCCTGTGTTAATAAAACACTACTAGTTTAATCATTTCATTCTTATGTTTACAGAGCGCACAGATGACCAACTCCAGAAAAAAGAAACACAAGGAGGAACTGGAAAGATGGAAGACTCTTCTTGCTCAAAAAGAAAAAGACTTGCTAAGGGAGAAAAAGCAAACTCATCAGGCTCATTACCCACTAACACCAGAGACTATAAATAACAGCAGTGTCCCTAACTACTTCAAATACTGCACTGGGTTCACTTACGATGAATTTAACAATCTGTGCAGATTTTTCAGACTAACAGATAATGAAACAGTCCCACAAACACGCATCCTCTTGAAATATCATAAATTGAACAGGCACATCCGCCATATGCCTTTACGTCAACAATTTCTACTTGTACTTATGAAACTAAGACAAAACTTCAACCTGAAAGAGCTAGCTTTCAAATAGATATGCAAAGTGTTCTTGGATTGACTTCATGTATGGCAGGCTAGGTAATCTGTCTATTTGGCCACACAGGGACATCATCACAGAAAACATGCCCGATAACTACAAAGCAGAGTTTCCAACAACTTTTGCAATTCTTGATTGCACAGAGATAAAGATAGAGAAACCCAGCTCTCTGTTAGTACAAAGTCAGACTTACTCTAACTACAAGTCTACTAACACACTTAAAGGTGCTGTATGTAGGATTGACACCCAGCGGTTGAATTAGGTATTGCAGTCCAAATTCAAAATATTGGAGACGTTTTGTTTTCCACCAGCACCTCCTCCTCAGACTTGACGCACACGCACACAGGATGCCAGATTAACAACACCAACAGGAACGAGCGCAGATGACGATGAATGAAATGAAATACGCTGGGTTTTCGGCCAACTGGCAACCCGGGGTGCTGAAATACAATTGAGTAAACTGGCAGTGGGCGGGTTTCATAAACCATAACAAACACAGACATTCCGGGCCGGACCGCACATTTTCAAAGGAGAATAACTGACTGTAGCATTGTTTTTCAGATAAACAAGCATGTTAACTTAGCATGTTTCTTAAATATCTGCAAGCATATTATGGTATTTTTATACTTTAGTAGAGTCAAAATCCTACATACAGCACCTTTAAGTCTTTGATAGCCTGTGATCCTCGTGGCTCCATTATTTTTGCATCTACACTTTACACAGGATCAATTTCTGACCAAGAGCTATTTAGACAGTGCAAAGTCAAAGAATCTGCTTCAGTGTGGCTATCTTAAAGGAAAACACCACCGTTTTTCCATATTCCAATATGTTCTTCCCTCAACTTAGACGAGTTGATATGTACCTCTCCCGTCTCAGTCCGTTCACTTAATCGCTCTAGCGCGCGGCACCACTATGCTAGCGTTTAGCTTAGCACCATTCATTCCTTAGGATCCAAACTGGGATAAATTTAGAAGCCACCAAACACTTCCATGTTTTCCCTATTTAAAGACGTTTACATGAGTAGTTACACAAGTAAGTATGGCGACACAAAATAAAACGTGATAACTATAATGTGTGGCGGAAGAGCACTTTGCAGCACTTCGACCTCGGCGCAGTAATATCACACTCCTGAAAACTCCCACTCATATCAACTCTATAGCGGTTTGTCTGAGCATTGCGATTCTTTCGCTTTTACTGGCATTCAATCAAATGACTTTAACCCAACTAATTTTTGCGTGCGAGCGGCACGTTATTTCTTCTGCGCGGCGCGGTTGTAGAAGTGTGCGGCCGCGCGCACGCAGCTTTAGAGGGAACGTTGCGTGGGAGCCCTGTATTTAAGGTAGCCCGTCGGGCAGGGCGCTGATACATTTTGGTAGCCCGACTGGAAAACACAATAGCCCCGGGACGTCGGGCTAGCGATTTTTATCCAATTTGTAACCTTTCTAATTTATTGTTATATTGTGAATGTTTTTATTTTGTAATAAACTCTGGCTGGCCGCAAATGATAATAAATAAATCTTAATCTGTATCAGTGCTTTACCTGGTAGCTCAAACCACTTCCAAGAGGGTACTTTTCCTGACCTACTGCTCTATTGGTGGCCTGTTTGCCATGTAGCTCATAGGTGTCCCTGTCAATCCTCTCAATAACTCCAAATCCTCATTTGTCACTTCAGACAAAGCTCTGCAATATACAAAATTCACATCTACTTGTCATAAAAATCCAGATTACTGGTACTCCAACGCTATAGTAAGTTACATGGTTTATCACATTTGGTATTTTTATCCTTATTTATAAAGCATTAAAAACAACTCACCTGCCATTGCTGTAGTGACAGAGATGGGTTTCGTTTCCGGTTTGTCTTCGCCACCGCAACAGCTGTTATGGGCAGAGGTTTTATTTTTCTGTCTCTTGGCTTATGGAGGACTGGGCTGAGATACTGCTAATATTTTGGGCTTTACAGAGGTCCAGGGTATAGATAAGACCAATGAAAAAAAAATCTAAATCTTTCCCTTTATCTTTCTCTCCTTCCCTTGCTAGCTTGTACCTATTTGAACAATGACTGAGACTTGGTGTTACGAGCACTTGCTCTGTCTGATTGCCTCTTCAAGATGAATCGCTTTATGTACTCCCCAATTGTAAGTCGCTTTGGATAAAAGCGTCTGCCAAATGACTAAATGTAAATGTAATGACATGGGCGCAGAAACCATTATGTCCAGGGGTGCACATAAGTTTTACAGCCTGGTTCTAATAAGAGAACCTGATTTGGTTTGGTCTTCATACTGTGTGACCCATTAAATATAACTATAAAAATAAATAAATTAATAATAGTCATAATATTATTGCCCTTTATTTATTTAGTTTTAAATAAAATAAACTAAATAAGTGTGATAATACTATTATATTTTAAAATAAAAGGGAGTATTAAATACAAATACAATTACTTTATAGTACACTTAAAAATAAAATGCTTATATTTACTTAAATAAATATGAATTTTCATGATTTTCAAGCTTTTATTTTGGCGTGTTGCTAAATAGAAAGCTTACACAGTATTACAATTTGTCGATCCTAAACGGTGAGTGTGCATTAACAGCTGTCAACCATGCGCGGTCTAAACTTATTTACACAGCACTGTTTTGTATTTTGGTCACGCATGTGCACCTGCGGACCACTTTGTGCACCCCTCACAGCATGTAGGCCAATAATGTTACTGCAGTTAGCTATCCCCAGCTAGGATGACTTACTGAATGTGACGTTATGAATGCATACTGCTTTTGCTTTTTAATGATTGTAATAGTGAATAAAGAGATGTGTACCCATCTTTGCAGGAACAGTGTTGCTCCTTCATGTTGTTGTCCTCAGTCTCAATCGCCAAGTGATGCGGTGGTTCAGTTTTACCCTGAGATCTGTGGGCTAGCTTCTATCTTTATTTTGTTTATTTCTCTTCGAGTCACGTTCACATCCTGAATATATCCCTCGAATGCATATTGCAGACCTTTCTGTCTGCATTTGTCTGAAATCAACATGCCATTTTTCCTGAATTTATTATTATTATTAATGTGTGGATGCGCTTTACTCACACAACATAACGCTCATTAATTTTAGAGAAAATATTAAAATGTTACACTCAATAATTATAAAGTTCACCTCGAGTGTAAACCATATAAAATAGACGGAACGCGTTTGTATGAATTTAAACACTTTAAATGATGAAGACCACAAACCTTTCTTCAGCTGAATCTCAGACGCAGAAGCGCGACGCAGCCTTATGAGGTCATGCCACCAGATCAAAATAAAAGTCCTGTTCACACGCTGCTGCGTCTCCAATCCCGAAAGTGCATAAAGAAAACACATACGAATAATAGAACATATGTCAGTGGTATTCAGCGTTTTATTAAATACATATTGAAATATATATAAAGAAAAAATTACAAACATTTACAAATTATAATATGTATATTTGTATTTTCCTTATTTGTGTGTTATTATATTTTTCCAAATTTATGTATTCATTCATTCACCATAGCGATGCCCCTGGGTGTGACCAACAATTTGTTTGACCTCTGCAGAAGCATCCAATTGCAACAAGCTAGTCTTGACAGACAGGAGCGCATGCCCAATGGCAGGTAAGGGCCACGCTTTAACTGAGCTCATAAAACCCCTTCTACATTTCCTCAGTTGACATTCGCTTCTCGTGATCTCTGTGCTCACTCTCAGCTCAGTTGGATGTTAAACTGCTCATTTGCATGTCTTCAGGAGGACTCTGCCAGACGTGACAGTATTTCTATTCAACCTCAGGTCAGTTGTGTTCGCATCCTGAGCTGTCCACGCTCTCTTGTCTTCAGGCTGCCCACCTATTGTCATTATCTCACCTGCTTGCCTTTCCACGGCTGCCCGTCATGGATTTTTCTCGTTTTTTTTGTCTCTCTGTAAATCTGTTGCTTCTCCCGGGGATAGCTTTTCACATCTTTTAAATGTTGCAACACTACACATTTGAAAGGTTATTATTTTCAAATTAGCAAGGTGCTGTGCCTTAGTTGCTCTTACAGTAAGATAAGGATATACCGACTCCAAGCTTTTGAATGGTATAGTGCAGCGGTGAGCAAAATTTTTGACTCAAGGGCCACATCAAGTTTTTCACATCAAGTGAGGGGCTGCATAATACGTGTTTGACAAATGAAGCTTTTTATTATTCTAAATTGACATTCACTTACTACTGTACTGTATGTATACTTGTACATACATGGCAGTTCTATTTGTGTACCATCTCTCCCTTATTTTTTATGACACAGATAAGCTGCATTGGTGTAGAAGTCGATTGATGTATAAGACACATTTGATCATTTCATTCAGA